>PISX010027697.1:0-22623 GCA_004024625.1 Mellivora capensis | reverse complement strand
TGCTGTGCAGAAGCTTTTGATCTTGATGAAGTCCCAAAAGTTCATTTTTGCTTTTGTTTCCTTTGCCTTTGGTGACATATCTTGAAAGAAGTTGCTGTGGCTGATATCAAAGAGGTTACTGCCTATGTTCTCCTCTAGGATTCTGATGGATTCCTGTCTCACATTGAGGTCCTTTATCCATTTCGAGTTTATCTTTGTACACGGTGTAAGAGAATGGTCGAGTTTCATTCTTCTACATATAGCTGTCCAATTTTCCCAGCACCATTTATTGAAGAGACTGTCTTTTTTCCACTGTATATTTTTTCCTGCTTTGTCAAAAATTATTTGAGCATAGAGTTGAGGGTCCATATCTGGGCTCTCTACTCTGTTCCATTGGTCTACAAAGCTGTGATCACCAAGACAGCATGGTACTGGCGTTCATGTATTTCTTATAACTATGTTTCCCTGAGTGGTACCTCAGAGATAGTGGTGATTTGGGAAGGTATGGAATACTGCACAGATAAGTTATGATAAGTGTGTAGGAAAGAACGTGAGGAAATCCTCTCAAAACAAGGGGGATGCCTAGAAAAGTTGAGTGGGCAGCCTCTTGTGGAGTGCATGTAATTTGAAGAATAATGTGAAGGCCTAGGGCACATGGTGGAGTGAGAAAAAGAGTAACTTGGAGTAAAGGAGAAGCTCTACAAAGGCTGGTTGGAGTTTTCAGTTCACTTCTTCATAGTCTTAGACGTGACATTTTTATTCTGTAAGTGATCCTAGCTCAGCATGGATTCTAGAAAGGCGCTTAGCCTCTCTGGTCTCTATCTCTTATTCTAGGACAGTTAGAGCAAATGACATGAAAAGTTGTTTTCTTCTCCAACATCCCATGGACTCCCTCACCATTGAGGAAGGTGAAAGCAAAAGAAAACTTCTTTGTTCCATAAACATACAGAGGTACACAGAGGGCAAGGCAAACTGTCCACAGCAGAGTTCATGCAAACTGCCCAGAATTTGGAATGCCACAGCTAAGGTTGGGAGACTTATCATGAAATAATGTTATTCTTTTAAAACACTACCTCAATTAAAATGGGAAGTTGCCAGGGGCATGGAAAGAGCTGCAGGTGAATATGTTTGTTTGTTTGGAGGATATTTGCTACATTCCTTTGCTGAATTCTTATCATGGACAGTACAGAATCTGGTGAAAATAAAAGCACTCTTGCAATACTCTGAATAAGAAAAAATCTGGGGGAACATCATAGAGTCAGGGGTCACCCTTCATCCATCCCATAAAAATAATCTATTATAATTGTTTCATGATACTTATATCACCAGGAAAATGTGCCTACATTAGAAATGTGCCATACAGATGTATTGGGAGGATAAGGGGAAAAAAGGAATTTTATCTCTAATTAGTACTGACATCCTCACTCAATTTTTTTTTTTTCTGAAAATTTGGCAGCTACAGAAGAGAAAAATTCTTAAGGCTATGAAAACTGCTTAGAGGAGCACCAACACTTACTTTTAATTCACCTCCTTCATTTGCACTTGAAACTCACTCTTAACGTCTTTAGAGGACAGAAGGGCTTTTTGTATCTTTCTCTGCATTTGCCGAACTGTGCATCACACGGGGGAGTCCTGCAGCCAAGGGGAAGTCTTTCTTTTCTTTGAGGACAGTGATGATGAGGGTCCCCTCCATGTTGGAAACCAATTCCACACTGTTTTCTCAAGCTGGCTCCAGAAACACCTTTTACTTAAGGAAAGGAGAATCAATTTTTCAAAGTAGCTTCTTGGCTAAATTGTGGTCTTAAAAATAATAAATGAAAGAACTTCCTACTTTACTATTTTTTAAAAATAAACTCAAAGTAAAAGGAAGTTGAGAACCTATTTGTAGAAACACAATTTACCTGTACATGCTAGCCCTTAATTTTATTTTTTATCTTTTAAAAGATTTATTTATTTATTTATCTGAGGGAGAGAGAGGAGGACAAAGCATGAACACACAGCGGGCAGGGCAGAGGGAGAGAGAGAATCGCGAGCAGACTCCAGAGTCCAACATGGGGCTCCATCCCAGGACCCTGAAATGACCTGTGCCAAAATCGAGTCAGATGCTTAATGGACTGAGCCACCCAGGTGCCCCTAGCCCTTTATTTCTGAGAAAAGGTTACTGGGTGCTTTGATGCCTCATTTTCCTATTACTTGCAACAGAAGCATAATGTTCTCTTTCCCCCCATCTCCCTTTGTCAGGTCCAAAACTGCTAATGTGCTTAATACATGAGGTCATTAAGAAAGCAGGGGAATGATGAGAATGTAAGGTCTTGAATCAGAGACTATCTTGATTAGAACATCAGTTGTCCCACCACGTAGTTGTGTGGTGACCACTTGTAGAGCCAGAAATAAAAGGGTTCCTGTCCTGGGATCTGTGGATTTTTTTTGCATATCAAAACCTACAAGCTACATTTACTAAATAACCCCAGGTGGCCTCTGACCCTTGGGATCCTGTGCTCATCATGGGCATGTAACGCTCAAATCTGTTTTCACGATCAACACACTTCATGACTCAGAGAAATGCTTTTCCACACTTCTTGCCCTATCTCTTCAAAAGGAAAGTCGCTTCCTCTCAGAAACCAGGAAGCTTTGCTGGTTGAGCCTCTGGGGACAACAAAGAAGAACACTGCTTTGGAGTGCAGGGAGGATTGGAGCTGCCGCAGAGGCGTTTAGATAAAAGACAAATTAATTAACTTGTCAAAACTTCCTTCAGATAGCATAAATGCAATAAATTCTTACATAATGAAGTGTCATTGCCAAGTTGTACTAAAACAAATGGCTCCAAAGGCGTCCACTAATTAGAGCTGTTTCTGCAACAGTTGTATATGGTCTCTGAGGAACATTCTGTCCTATTAAGCATTAGACAGTTCCTATACATTCAGTGTATACATACGTGTGTATGTTGAGATGTAAATGTGAGACGTATGATGCCGTCTCTTTACATCAGTGTTTAGGTGGGTAGGAACACTAGAAGGGAGAATGGTTTTATTTATTTTTTTAAAGATTTATTTTAGAGAGAGAGAGAGAGGAGGGAGGGGCCGAGGGAGACATTTCAACAAGACTCCACACTGAGCATAGAGCCTGACACAGGGCTCCACCCCAGAACCCTGAGATCACGACCTGAGCTGAAACCAAGAGTCAGACACTTAACCAACTGAGCCAGCCAGGTGCCCTAGGATGATATAAAAAAAAAAATTATTATGTTTCAGAAATTAAGATATCAAGCTTTATTTAAATTATTTTAATATCCTTCAAATATACTTGGCATTTGGCTCTTTAATAATTTAAAATATTTTAGAAGAAGACAAAGTTCAAATAAATTTGAGACAGTGTTTTGATACTTTATATTTACTTTATAGTTTTGATAAATTATATTTTATACTCACAATTTGAGTTTTGATAAAATATATTCATATGTTGCATACTTTCAATACAATTATGCTTTATTTTTTTAATCCTTCAGATTACTAAAACTGAATCCAAATTATGTGAAAAATCTTGTTTATAAAAGTGCTGAAAGGAAGATACAAATAATTTTACGGGATATACATATATATATATATAAAATATTCATTTTCTCATGTTCACTCAAACATTTTTAGCTCAGAGATAGAATACCCAAATATATACAATAATAATTAAATTTAATCTTTAACTATTTTGTCAACTTTCAGCAATACAAAAAAGATAGCTTTCCACCAATTTTTTCAATCTCGTTTTATGAAAGTGTATGTGTCGAGGCAGAGGAATGGGATATATTTATTTAACACTGTGATCGTTTAAATTATAACTATTAAGTTTGTCACCATGTTGCACAAAACACTTTATACCCTTGCCCAGATCCTACACTTTCTATGAATGGGGTTGAGTGAATGATCTCCTGCCTTAAAGCTTTTGGAGTTTTAATGTCTTCATCTGTAAAATCAGAATGATAACACTTCCCAAGATGATGATAAAGATGATATGAAATAATGCCATCCAGCCCTTAGCACAGTGAAATACGGTAAGACGTCAGCCATGGTGTTTATAACCTCCTTCCATGAAGTAACATCTCAGTAGCTTCTGAGATAGCACTGATTGAATTGTACTAAGAGGTACATCATCTGTTTACATAAACACTGAAATGTATTTAGCCCTGGAAAGTACAAATAATTTTACTTTTATAAAAACATTGAATGAGAGGATATTAAATTTCAAAAACTAAACTATTTCAACTTTATTTGAAAAACTTTGGGGCGCCTGGGTGGCTCTGGGCACCTCTGCCTTCAGCCATGGGCATCATCCTAGGGTCCTGGGATCAGCCCCGCATGGGGCTCTCTGCTCTGTGGGGAGCCTGCTTCCTCCTCTCTCTCTGCCTGCCTCTCTGCCTACTTGTGATCTGTTCGTCAAATAAATAAATAAAATATTTAAAAAAAAGAAAATTTTTGATAACACTTCCTAAAGTAACCATAAAGATAAGATGAAATAATACTCATCAAGCCCTTGGCACAGCAAGTATCAGCAAGATGGTAAGAATTCACTTATGGCCTTTATTCCTTTCTTGCATGAAGTGGCTTTCTAACTAACCTATGACATAGCTCTGTTCTGATAAAATCACCATCCCAACTGTCCCCAAATTAACTTTCCTCCCCCCACTAAAAATGTGAAAGTATATTTTGAAAAGTTTCTGCTGCTATAGAACATGGCTATTTTATTTTGTTATTTCCTTTTACACAAAGGGAGAGCATGTGTGGTGTTCTTGGTCTCAGGTATAATTTTTTCTTTTAAGAGGTGCTTATTTGGCTCCTCTGGTCCTCTTTCTTTTCCTTTTCCATTTTACTGTTTTTCATTTTTTAAATTTTTTATAAAGCTCCATGTTTATAACACCCAGCATAACGCTAAGTGTAGGAGTTTAAGAAACACAAATTTAGTATTTGCATAGTCCTTACTTTTATTTTGATGAAAAGTATTGAGTTGGTTAAACGAACAAACAAAAAAGACGAAAAACAAAACAAAACAAAAGCTACCAGCACGGACTCTTAAACTAAGGCCCCTACCTAGTCATCTCATGGATTTCTGGTCATGAAATTGGTGGTTTTTGGACTAATCATACTGCCTATGGATTTAAAAAGAAAAAATTCATACTAGAAATCACAAGAGTAGGACAGAGCTCAGAAACTAAAACAGAACAGCGGGCAGGTCAAAATGAAAGTTGGATGAAAAGAGAGCATAATATGTATGATATCTTTAGTTTATAAACAAACTTATTTCAATAACCATAAAGTTTTGAAAAAAATGTTATCAGTAATTTCATCTTCTATTACCTAAATGATAAAGTAGAAGCAATGGGCACTTGTCCTTAATGACACTTGTCAGAGTAGATGTACTACTTCATTAACAACAATGAAAGTCAAATCTAAAAATAGGCTTCATGATTTCAATTAATGTCACAACTTGACCAGAAAGCTTTCCTAATACTCCCACTAAAATACCCAAATCTGAGCCCATATTTCTTATCATCTGGAAAACTCACATCCATTTAGTTCCAAGTTCTCTACCCCTCAGTCATTGTCACTTCCAAAAGGTCTATAGAATGTCCCTACAACTTCCATGACTCCCCATGGCCTTATTTGAGATCATCCAAAATATAGTCCAATCACTCACAAACATTGCCTTTCTCCTACATGTAGATATCAAGTGATTCAAACAAATTCTACATGTCTTTACTACCTTTACTACTATTCTGGATCATTTTGCTTTTGATCTCTCTCTGGAATGATAACCTGTCTCCTACCACCTATAATGGAAATCCAACCTGTCCCTTGAGATTTACTCTTCCTAATCTCTCCAAACACTGAGTTCCTCATTTTAAACTATTCTACCCTCCATCCCAAAGCATTTTATACTCTTTATTATATTTTTAATATTATATATTGAAGATCAGGGTTTTTTGTTTATTTTTTGGTTTTCCTTTATTAAGGGTGAATCACGTTTGTAAATTTCCTTTCTGGATCATTTCTACTTCAAAGCAAGAGCTGGGCTTTACTCATCTTTAGAACAACGGCAGATCTTATAAAACTGGTGAATTAAATACTTATGTTGACTCCCTTTCCAGATTTTTAAAGTATTCTTAGATATATTCTGGATTTCGGACTTGTAGAAAGAACACTACAAAAGCTAAGGGATGCTGGCTTGAATAATCTCTTGTGTAGAATCATGCCTGTGGTTACTGTTCAAATTGTTAACAGCGGTAACACAGGGAACGGTCCAGTGGCTTTCTGTCTGATTTCTGTAATCAGGAATTAAGTCACTGCATATGTATCTGTTCATTCATTCCTCCCCCCCAACATTGTAAGCACCTATTATATGCTCGGTTCAGCAAAAAAGAAAATAAGAGAGAACTACACATATTGGTGTATATTTATCTTTGGGTTAGCAGTCACAAAACAAAAGCCAAATTCCTTTCCAAAATGGAGTAATCTCCTTAACCCTGATGCCCCCCAAAATCTTTCCTATTCTCCTTTATCTTCAAATGTTTTATTTTGCACAGTTTGAATCTGTAAGTTCCTATAAGTCCCATTGAACGAAGGACAAATAATGGATATTAATACTACATCTGCTAATACCATCATCTAAATATCTCAAAAGGTTCACAGATCATATCAACACCTACAAAAAGCACTCTGAGCTATGTCTGATCTATTTGGAAACAGAATGATGAATAAGCTAATCTTCTCAAGTTTTTTTTTTTTTCTTGCTTGCTGCTATGAAATATCAAGAATTTGGGCACTGAGCACGTTTAGTCATTAATGGTCCCACAGCACAAATTGCCCAAAACGAGATGCTCATAACCCAGACACCTTGGCTCAACTCCAAAGAAAGTAATTACATTCAATCTACCTGAAATTCCCAGTGCAGTGAGAACTGGAATCGGGTTTTGTACCCTCCTTAGCTGAACTATTATGCAGCATCATTGTACAGCAATAAAACAGCTGCTATATTTGACTCACTTCTACTTTCTCCCGGTTTGAGCAACTAAAATGGATCTATACAAAATTCTTTGAATGAGAACTTGGACAGATAAGACTTAGAGATTTCTTCATTTTCCAAGAATCAGGAATTTTGATGCCAAGAGAATGTATTGATGGGGTAATGGACTCTTCAATGTTAGAAAGAGGCTGACCGCAACATAGCATAAATATGCTCAAAATGACCATTAGGTCATTAGGAACTCATTCTTTATCATCTCTATGATAAAAAAAAAAAAGATATTAGCATTTTGTACAAAGACCCTCTAGTTTAGTTTCTTTAACAACAACAAAAATTTATACTCCTGTGATGAAACACTTCTCATATTACTGTTTAACCAGTGATCCAAAACCCAGTGTATAAGGCATCACGATGCCCGTTACAGGTGGTTCTTAATAGCATCATAGTTTTTTATTTTGTTTTGTTTTCAGAGCAGGTTTCAGAACAGGTTTATTAATTCTTAGAATTATAAGACTTTTGTATATTTCACAGAGTACCATTTATTAATTAGATAATTAGGAAAACTACAATAGAAAGAACTCTTAACACCTTTCCTCATTCATAGGTATTTTTTTTCTTTTTCTTTTTTTTTTTAAAGATTTTATTTATTTATTTGTCAGAGACAGAGGGAGAGAGAGTGAGTGAGCACAGGCAGACAGAGTGGCAGGCAGAGGCAGAGGGAGAAGCAGGCTCCCTGCCAAGCAAGGAGCCCGATGTGGGACTCGATCCCAGGACGCTGGGATCATGACCTGAGCCGAAGGCAGCCACTTAACCAACTGAGCCACCCAGGCGTCCCTTTTTTTCTTTTTCTTAAGCAGCAAATGAAATTGGCCAAGTCTTTGACTGGGCTTATTGATGAGAGATCAAGAGAAAGTGAGGCAACCTCCCTCAAAGGGAATAGTTAATCATCACTAGCACTTATTGGGGGAACTTACCAGGATTTAAAGATAAATAATTTGCTTAATTTCACAGTTAAAGGTGTAGAATCAGAACTTAAGTCAGGTAGTCTGACCCCAATTCTATAATCTAAATGTTGGGGAAATATCAAACATCACAGTAGTTTAGAATGAAAATAAAATTTATGAAATACTGGGACAGAAACTAAGCAAATTTCTCAAGCCCTTTTGTAAATACAACTGGCATCAAATTTCTTCTTTTTTATTAAGATTTTATTTATTTATATATATGACAGAGAGAAAAAGAGCACAAGCAAGGGTAGCAGCAGGGAGATGGAGATACAAGCTCCCCACTGAGTAGAGACCCTGATGCAGGGCTCAATCCTGGGACCATGACCTGAGCCAAAGGCAGGCAGTTAACCAACTGAGCTACCCAGGTGCCCCTGGCATTCAATTTCTACCTCAACTTTTAAATGGCCAAAATGGCTATTTAAGCATATAAAATGATAATCATTCAACTGCTACAGTTTCAAATGCAAGGGCACCTGAGCAACTTTGCTACCAGATAGTTGGATCAAGCATAGACCATCTTAATCAGGACATTCAAATAACTTGCACTGTTTTGATGCTTAGCTTTGAGCAAAAAAGGAAAAAAGAACAGAATTTTTAAAAATACAATCTCTCTAGCAAATGTTTTTTCATTACTGTAAAATAATCAGTAATTCTTAGAATAATGTGAGAAGACCAACTGCACCTGTATATCCAAAAAAGTTCACTTAGGTTCACTTTTCCTCACTGACACATTAAAGTGAGTGAGCAAATAAAATCAAACACTTTTGTTTCAATTTTATAGAACATCTAATCTGTATTTCATCTGGGGTTCTTTTTTATTCCTTTTGTTGTGATTGTTTAACTCCTAGTTATCCAGAAAATTTGTTTTATAGGACAACTTACTTCTTGGGCATCTCTGTTAATTTAGGCTTTGCTATGTTACTTGGCGAAAGAGAATGCGATAGCAAGCTAGCAATCCCAGTAAAGAATTTTCAAGGATACTCTCTTCTGACAAGGGGCTGGATGGGGGAGACGTTTCGTTGAATGAGTTAGGTTTCTTTTATCATCTATGTCAAGTCTAATAAAACCTCTCATAAGTGTTTTCAATTATCAGAAGTAGCTCTCTTGTTTTTAAGGTAGTGGGTTACAAAATTTGGAGTGCATCAGAATTACCAGAGTTGTTAAAACAGATTGCTGGGCTCCACCTCCCAGAATTTCTGATCCCTACTTCTAAAGTGAGACCAAGAATTCATATGCCTGCCAAAAATCCTGGTGATACTGATGCCTGTGGTACACAGATAATATTTTATGAAATACTTTCATAACATAGGAGGAGACATCCTTTTGCCAAGCTCACACCTTTGAGATCTATAATAGATATTTTTTTTCCCTACTTAGTGCCCCTACTCTCATTGTGCCACACTTTCCAGAAACGCCAACCATGCAGCCTCCACAGTATTGGTATGATTCTATAGATCACCATCATGGGTGGCTTGTGCAAGACTATGCAAGTATTCTAAGTTCTGCTAATCAGAGCATTTCCTCGGGAATTTTTTTTTTTAACTTGAGACTGGATGTGTAAGAATCTTTCTCTCTGATACAATAATCCCAATGTTGGAAATATAGCAGCTCTTGGTATCCATATTTCCTTCATGTGGTGAAATATAGACTGTAGGGCAGAGGATGAAGTAGCATACAATGAGAAATAGACACGAGAGACCAAAAAAGAGCCCTGGAGGTTTGACTTCCAGCTGTTTGTGAAGTATTATTGCACTTCTATCTTTCCTGTTTTGGGGACGAACGAAGTATCCTAGTAACCTGCCAGATACATTGTCTTTTCTCCCTGACAGCCAGAACAGACTTTTTATCACTTACTTCTGGAAAGGTAATGGCCCTTTCATCTGTACTTCTCATTGCCTGCAAGTTTATTTCTTTTAAAGAGTTAAGATCATGTAGAACCAGTAGCAAATCACCTAGATTTTGTGTATAATTAAACTACTTATGGAAACACATCACATCATTTGACAAACCATGTTTCTAATAACAGGAAACCATGTTTCTAACAACAGTTTGTAAAAGGAACAAACATTCTTGTCCATGTATGGCCTGTCCAAGGTCACCATGGCCATCTGGAAACCTAGACCCAATGTCAATCTCTGGCTGGCAGCGAGACCACCAGGAACCATAAGAACTATTACAGAATAAGATGCCCATGTTCTTCGGCATCCAAGTTCACATATATGGCTCCTAGAACTTAGCATGTTTTTCACTTTGAGGCTCTCCAGTAACCAAGTCTTCCCACTTTGACCAAGACTATCCTGATTTTTAAAATGGAAGTCCCACGTCCTGGGAATCCTTTCACTCTTGAACAAACCAGGACAGTTGGACAGCATTTCCTGAAACAGTGATTCTTTCTTCCTTTCTTTGGGGAAAACTGTGATCTTTCCTTTTCTTTCTTTCTTTCTTTCTTTCTTTCTTTCTTTCTTTCTTTCTTTCTTTCTTTCTTTCTTTTCTCCTCTCCTCTCCTCTCCTCCTCTCCTCCTCCTCCTTCTTCTTCTTTAAAGATTTAAAAAGAGAGAGACAGTGAGAGAGGGAACTCAAGCAGGGGAAACAGGAGAGGGAGAAGCAGGCTTCCCTCTGCGCAAGGAGCCCAATGTGGGGCTGGATTCCAGAACCTTGGAGTTATGACCTGAGCCAAAGGCAGATGCTTAACAACTGAGCCACCCAAGTGTCCCAGGGAAAACTGTGATCTTTCAAAATAGAAGCTGAATAAGAAAACCTGATAGTTTGGTTTCAAGAGAACTGGATATAAATAAATATATATTTCCATTGAAGAACCTTAGCCAATCTTCACATGACTATCTGCTCTCAGCACATTATTGATCTATGTCCATACTATTTTAAGTGTTTTTTTTTTCCCCATATTGAAGACCAAACTCCACAACTTTGTCTTTTCTTTTCCAACCCTTATTTATCACAGTTGAAAAAGCGTCTTCATCTAGACTGGTCAAACCTAAACTGTGTTGAAGCTGAAGATGTTGATGTATTTCCTAGACTCTTACTAGTCTACTCCATTTGGATTAGCAAATTCACAAATTCACTTTAACATATAAATGGCTGATAGTAGCTTGTTCCCTAAGGTCTTATTTGATTTTTAATAGAAGATTTTTCTGAATATAATACTTAATCTCAAGAAAATTCCTGTTACTGAAATTTATAAGTCATGAATTGACCCAAACTGAATTAGTGCTCATTTTGAACAATACTATAATAGATTTGTTACATTATATTCTAATCCAATTATTATTTAACCAGATTATCATGTCCTCTCAAAGATACCAAAATACAGTTAGTTAGTATGCAATATATGTCTGCTGAAGGAATAAAAATATGCCAGCATGACCATCTTGAATATAGGTTTGACAAATAATTCAGGTTTGTATGCCCCCAGGTACCCACAACTTCTGGGTTAATTTAAAGCAGAAATTTTATATTTCAACCAGAAACTCCTCTTTTTCCTCCTCTTTCTCCAGTTTTCAAGAATGCCACTATTATTCTTCCACCTTCCTAAGCTTGAAGATTGGGAGTTTTCCACTGCCTATGTGCACAAATCACCAGTCTTATAAATGTCTTATTGTAATCTCTTCGGTGCTACTACTGTGGTTCAGGTCATATTCATGTCACACTAGAGTATTATAACCTCTTCTCTTGAGATCCTTCTCTCTTTCTCTAGTCTTTAACCCATTGCAGTATTATCACAAACTAATTTTCCTGAAGTATCACGTGATCACACTGAAAATGTGCTGAAACAATAGTGATCTATAGCTAACTAGTGAATTTAAAAGATGCACATGAAACAATTATATTTATAAGATATTTTCAATAGGAATAAAAATGAAAACTGTATTATTTGCAGCAATTTGAATCCAAATTCATCCCTGACATTTGGATCTGAGGTGTTTGTCTAACTTTCAGCATGAGTTTCATATCTCCCAGGTAATATATTTGCTATTGAACTTCTGAGAACTTCTAGAAGGAGTCACTACCACACGCTACATTCTGATTTGCAGAGAACAATAAACTGGTGGTAATGAAACCAAACTCTCAAGATCTTGTTCCTGTTTTTCATAAATGCAAAACCCTACAGCTACCAGTCTAATGAATTAGCCCCTTGTAGAGTCCTAATTTTTCCATGTGGTTTTTCCTCTTGAAAAACGCTATTTATATTCATTTAAGAAATCACAAATAAAAAGGCAGCACCATATAAAATTAACTGTAACAAAACCTAACTATGAAAACCAATATTTGTAAAAATGAATACAACTACTGGATAATTTTAAACAAATGTGAATCTCAATAACCAAGAATACTTCAGCTGTAGACTTTAGCACTATGTTTCGCAATCCAAGGAATGGGAATGATGAAGTTTCTCCATCAAAGAGAGGTTACAATAGCTTGGCCAAACAAAAATAAGAGGCAGAAAATAAAAGGCAATCCCAAGCCAGGTACTGAAGTATATGGTGCAAATAGAATTGCCACAGGTCCTCTGTCAAGGTGAGATAGGAGAGCTCATGATAGGCTCAGAAGTGGTTTTTTGGAACAGCTATGCCTTGCTCTAAATCTTGATACACAGATTAAAAAAGAGGTTAGGTAGAGAGTAGAAGAAGGGTTTTGGCTGAAGGAAATAGAGAAGGTAAGAAAGATCTGATGAACTGATTTTATAGAAAGGAAAGGAGGTATGCCAAACTGGGGTTTCAAGGACGGGTACAATCCACTGAGTGGGGGATGAGGGGTAGGGAGGGGGTACACATGGGAAAGGACATTCCGGAGGAAGGGTATGAACACAGAGCCATGCAAAAGAGTTTTACTTAGAGCACTGCCAGGTGTATAGATGACTAAAGCCCATGATGATAAGAGGAGGCTTATACATGAGATTTATTTGAAATGCATACCATGTAAGGTTGCCAGATTTAGCAATAAAAATCATGATGCTCAGTTTATACCCTTACCTTGCTGAGTTACCATAGCTGCTCTAGGAAAGGCATCACCAGGGAGTGTTCACCACTTGGAAAGTGCCAGACTAATAGAGCAGCCCACTAAATGCACATCCTAAACACCAACTCATAGGCAATACTCACAAAGGATGGAGAGTCATTCTCCGGGAAGAAATATGTGCATTATATCAAAGATATAAAGATCAAAGTCAAATCTTTATATGGTACTATGTACGCATTAGGTAAACACAAATGTGTCCAAAAACCAAGGGTTGGTAGCAGGTATGTCCCACTCAAAGTTACTTCCAATGACCCACTGACCCACTGAGGGACTTTATGCTTTTCATCCTCATGGCTTAAAGGCTTTTGTTCTCAAATGGAACATGTTTTTGCTTAATCACCTATAACCAATGCTCATATGATGATTGTCATTTTGTACCAAACAAGAAGTAACAATGCCTTTAGCAAAAGAAATTGAATGGGAAAGAATCGAGAGCTTGTTCCCTTACCTCTTTCTTCTAGAGATTACCTGGATCATGACCTTTTCCTGCATTTTTCTGCTTCCATAATCACCTCTTCTACTCCATGTCTCTTGACTCTACTGCTTCCTTCTTATAAAGACCTTTGTGATTACATCAAGCCCACCTGGATAAAGACATATACTCTCTCCATCTGAAGATCTTTAAGTGCATTTGAAAATTCCCTTTTGTTGTATAAGATAACATATTCAGAGGTTCAAGGATCAGGACACTGATACTTTTGGGGTCATTCTATCTACTACACTTAACCTTGGTTTTTTCATCTGCAAAGCAGAGATAATGAGAGCAAGCCCCCAGAACAGTTACGAGGAGTGGAAATATACGTCAAGCTCTAGATACCCGACACATCATAACCATGGCTAACATCATTGTGTCCTTACAAACATTATTTATCTAAGGCTATGATATAAATAATGTGCTCACTATATAGTTAGACAAATGACATCATAGCGTTTTTAGCCATGACCTCCAGAGCTTTATCGATAGTGGCACACACAAAAAGTGGTTCCATATTTCCAGGGTACTTCTAGCATGCCTCTGGCTTTGGCAGAGTGAAAGATTTCAACTGGTACATCTTATTACATGGGTGGTCGAGTTATTGAACTCTATTGACAAAGGGCTGGATTTTCCAGCAAGATGGAGCTTCATTAAAATTCTGCAGAGATTGAAAATTCAATAATCTTTCTCACAAAGAACTGCATGAGCAGGGCTGATTAGGCAATTTCTTTCTCATTCCATTTCTTTTGCTAAAAGCACTGTTACTTCTTGTTTGGTACAAAAAGACAATCATTAAATGAGCATTCGCTATAGGTGATTAAGCGGAAAGTTTTAAAGGTGTGCTGACTCCTTTCTCAAGGCCTAATTGAGGACTTGAAAGGGAAGGGGAGGAAAAACAAATAAACCATCATTACCATAGTCTGGCCTGAAATATGGAAAGCATCATGACCCTAATAAATTACTTTGCAGCTTTTTTCTTTTAGACTCTTGATCTCCTTCTTGTTTATCAAACTTGCTTCTTCCCCACCAGTCCCTGACTTTCTCTTCCCCTGCCCAACCCTTTCTCACTCCCCCTCCTTTTCCTAGAAGAATTGACTCATGCTGGACATAATACACAATTGTTTCCAAGGAGCCTCACATTTTCCTGATTAAATCCACCGTAATTATGGGATTTGAGAGCGGATAACACACAAGTACCTATCTTTTTATCCACACCTAATATCTAACACCTGATTGCATTGATGGAGGAGCGTTAGGAACTGGGTTGCCAAAGGTAAGTAGAATTTTAGGATGAGACTAAGGAACTCTCCCCTTTCATTCACAAAATATCTCTCTTTCTCTCTCTCTCAATCCTCTTTTCTCTTTAGTTTTTCATCCTGGCAGAAACAGGCTTTGTCACAGTAGCTTTCTCTATAGAATATAACTAACCTGGCTTTGCATGAGGGCAGAGATTTTTTTAAAAAATGTTTTATTCACTGATACATATCAAATACTTAGAAGAGTGGTAAGCATGCTTTATTAAGTATTTGCTGAATAAATGACTGAATGAATTAATCAGTTAATCTTGAGGGCAATAACAGGTGAGATCTTCCCTGCCATGTCCTATCTATAATAATAATTTGATGGGGTTCTTTCACCTGAGTCTTTCTAAAGATAGGAAAAGTATTAATTCAAAATACCAATCTACTATAAGAAAAGAAAGCTGAATCTCTGTAACTATTTTTATGCTTAATTATATTTAAGAAAGATGTAAATGGAGTTCTGATGGAAAATTTCTATTTCTCTTAGTTAAGGAACCCTTGAATGCCCTTTACGAGGTATTCTTGGGAATACCCTTTCTAGTCCAGTCCAAATTTCTCATCTTGCACCATGAAAGTCCTGCTGAATTAATTTTAGACCACTTTGTTCCTGTCCCACAATGACTTGCTCTAGGATGTCATTTTTTACATCATCATCCTCAATATCTTCTGAACTAGTCTAAAGATCAGATTTCAAGTAACAAGTCTTTATCTACTCTATTGAAAAGAATATTTTAATTTCATCCAATGCCTTTGTAAAATACCAGCTATGAATTATTCATCTGATTAGTTTCCAGAAGGCTCCAGATATACCTGAGCACCATTTGGTCCTGCCTGTGTCTTGCCTGTGCCACTGCAAAGGGAGGGGTATTTCATTCTGTCCCCTTTGGCAGAAACAGAAACAGGTATGCTCCATGTAATTCCCTTTATATCAAACTCCATGGGCCTCGCAAAATATTTGGTTGTATGGGAATTATAAAATATAGAATTAGCACAAGCCTTATCTGTGGGCCCAGAACTTGGTCTCCCTGTGTCTTGAGCTTGCAAAGGAAAGGGAGTATCCTGAATGCAGCATGGGAGACGGAAGAGAGAAAGCGCACTCCATCCCACTCTTTTCCTGCTCCAGAGCTCCTGAATGGTTCTTTATGAGTTGATACTTGGTTCTGTGTATGGTCTGAGGAGTTGGATGGGACGGACAGGGAGAAATGACAAGTAGAAAAGTCTGTGTCTTCCTTGTGGCAGGCTGGATGGGAGCTCAAAGCAGGAGAGCTGCACTATAAGCCAAGATATGGAAATTGCCCGCAGGGCAGAAAGATGCTACACTGAGGATTCACAGAGACTGCCTCCCTTGCTAGATGGTGCCTGAAGCCACCAGGAAACTCTCGCAGTTGGCAGAGCCTGGCAGGCCATGCTGATACGCTGGGGGCTGGACTCACCATCTTTGCGCTGGGGCTTCCGGCCAATCACAACCACAGACGGCAGTGAAGAAAACAGTAACATACACTGTGGGTATCAGCAGAGCCAGGCCCAAAAGATAACTAATATTTACATAATTTTATTTACATAATTTTAGTTCGGGCAGCTAAAAGAACAGCAGGGTTAGGAAAACTTAAGACTCTGAAGAAACCAGGCTCCATGCTTCTTGCTCGAATCTACTCTTCATTCCATGTAACTGTGATGCTCCAGGCAAAATCATAAAACAGGCAATCATGGTATTTAGCCCACAACGTTAGCTCTTTCACTTTATTGGCCCATCTTCCTTTCTCCCTTAGAATATCATACCCTCATTAAAATTCCTTCCTCATCTTCCTTGAAAGACCCTGCTCTCGGACTACTTTTGGCAAAGAATCCGTGTTCTGGGTGAGCAATTGAAACAGGGGACTGAGTAAAAGCAGACTGTCCTCCTCAGTGTGGTTGGGCATCATCCCACCCATTGAGGGCCTGAATAGAATACAACTGCAGAAGGGCAAATATCCTCTCTTCTTGACTATTTAAGCTGAACATTGATCGGTCTTCTCTTGCCCTTCAACTCAGAAGCTATCAGCTCTCCTGGTTCTTGGGCTTGGAGCCTGAACCAGACCCCCAGCTTTCCTAGATCTCTAGCTCTCAGGGAGCAGTCATGGGACTTGTC
Organism: Mellivora capensis; assembly: GCA_004024625.1. Lineage (NCBI taxonomy): Eukaryota > Metazoa > Chordata > Mammalia > Carnivora > Mustelidae > Mellivora > Mellivora capensis. The sequence goes on along the minus strand of PISX010027697.1, from coordinate 5,688 downwards.
AGTTTCCATAATCACGTGAGCCAATTCCTCCAATTCCTCATATTAAATCTCTGCTTCTATTTTTATATCTATATATAAATATACATATATTTGTATGTATCTCATTGTTCTGTGTCTCTGCATGACCCTGACAAATATTGTGATCAAATATTTCTGTTTCTTTCTTAAATATAAAGTACTGATCTGAACACACTTTTCCCTTACTACACAGAGACAGTATTATGAGCATTCATTTTCAACATAGTGTTCTATAGTTATTTCAAAGATTTTCTGCCTTTCCCCTCAGGCTCATTGTCATCATCTCTTACTGAAATCAAGATGGCTATCTCCAGTGGAAATAGAACTAATAAGATTACAAAGACATGAAGTAAACCTTATGGCTGTACTTAAACTGAGACCCAATTTTCTCATTCATAAAATTTTTAAAAAATGCTGTGGGATTTAGAAAAAAAATACACATATTGTAGCACATATAGGTGTTCCAATGGTAAATTATTATCATTATGATAAACAGTGAATTGAAATGATAGTGTGTATAAAAGGAAGTAGGTGCAGGCCGAATAGTTGAAGGACTGAAAAGATAATAGCTTAGAGGATAAGAACTTCCACATCTTTCCACTTCCCAGTAGCCTTGTTAAATCCCAATCATCCTTGAAGATACAGCTCGATATCTCTGCCACCAAGAATCCAGAATTAACCCCTGTGTCTGTCAGGGTTCAAACAGTAAGGTATATAGATATAGAGATATAGAATATGAGATTTATTGAAAGGAATTGACTTGTTCAATTTTGGATGATTTCCAGGCAAGTCAGAAATTTGTGGGATAGACCATCAGAAGGAGAAGATGGAAGCCCTCCAGCATGAACTGAAGCTGCAGTCCACAAGCAGAGTATCTTCTTCCTGGAAACGGCAGCTCTGCTCTTATAGTCTTTCCACTGACTGAATCAGGTTCACCCAGATTATGTAGAATAATCACCTCTAATTAAGTCAACTGATTGTGAAGTTTAATTACATATATAAAATTACCTTTACCCCAATACCCAGATTAGTGTTTGGTGAATAACTGGGGACAATAACCCAGCCAGGTTAACACATGCACAAACCATCATAGTCTTTCACCCATAACCCTTATATCTCCACTCAAGTACTAACCATGGTGGGTTTTGTTCTAGAATTAGGTACATAGACATATGCTTTTCTCCCAGCAAATTATTGACAGCAAAAACCATGAATTAAGCTTTTGCACAGCTAAGGAAACCATCAACAAAACAAAAAGAAAACCTACTAACTGGGAGTAGATACTTGCAAATGATATATCCAATAAAGGGTTAATATCCAAAAATATATAAAGAACTTGGACAACTTAACAGCAACCCTCCCCCAAACAATTAGATTCAGAAATGGACAGAGGACCTTAATAGAAATTTTTCCAAAGAAGACAAAGAGATGGCCAACGGACACATGAAAATATGCTCAAAATCATTAATCATCAGAGAAATGCAAATCAAAACCTCAATAATATATTACCTAACACCTGTTAGAATGGCTAAAATCAAGAAAACAAGAAAGAACAAGAGTTGGCGAGGATGTGGAAAGAAAAAGAACCCTCTTGCATTATTGGTAGGAATACAAACTGGTGCACCCACTGGGGAAGACAGCATGGAGGTTCCCCAAAAAATTAAAAATAGAATTACCAGATGATCCTGGGGCACTTGGGTGGCTCAGTGGGTTAAAGCCTCTGCCTTCGGCTCAGGTCATGCTCCCAGGGTCCTGGGATTGAGCCCCGCATTGGGCTCTCTGCTCAGCAGGGAGCCTGCTTCCTCCTCTCTCTCTTTGCCTGCCTCTCTGCCTACTTGTGATCTCTGCCTGTCAAATAAATAAATAAAATCTTTAAAAAAAATATGCACCCCTCTGTTTACAGCAGCATTGTTTATAATAACCAAGACATGGAAGCAACCTAAGGGTCCATCAATAGACATATGGATAAGAAAAATGTGGTGTGTGTGTGTGTGCGCACGCACATGAGACAGAGAGAGAGAGAGAGAGAAGTTGGTGAACAAAATAAATGAGAGACTTCATTTTACATAAGTTTCTTCAAAGCATTATCTGTGGGCTTACCTATCTATATAGATTATACATTTTAGAAGTGCTTTTCATTATTTCTGAACTGTTATTCCTTTACAGAAGGAACAATATATATTTTAGTAGAGGTTATAGGTCACATCAAAGAGTCATCATGTCACCATTCCTGGAACATCTTGAGTTCATCCTTCTGTGTGGTTATTGTCCCTGTGCTCTCCCAAATAAATGAGTACAGTAAAAATAACAATGTGGACACAATTTTATCCTGTGGGAAATGCAGAAATAATCACATTGTTCTTTGGGATATGTTTAAGGATAGAAGAGGGATGGTGAGTGATATTCTAATAAAAGGAGCTAAATAATGTTTAACTGGGAGATGACTGAGGAAAAGGATGCCTGTTTAGAAAGACAAGCAAGTAGATTCTAGTGTTATCTATGAGTATGTCTCATCTCAGAGAGAGAGGTGGGAGGAGAGAAAGGGAGGGAAAGAGGGAAGAAGGAAGGGAAGGAAGAGCACAAAAGCAGAACCTTCTCTCAATTTAATTCTGAACAAAGAGAGAAATCAAAGGAGATCAAGGTGGCTGAGAAGCATGCCTGCTGGTGGTCAGCTCAGTATCAAAGGATTGAAGGGATGTCACATAACCAAGTGGTAAGGCCCCTAATGGAATGCTTCAAGCAAGGATTCTCTGAAGAGTATGTAGCAGTTCATATGGTCACTGGACACAACTCACTGAAGAGTATATTGATGTGATAATCATGGTGAAAGGAAACACTTGAAAGGGTCACACTGGGTTATGTAAATGCAAGAGGTACCCAATGTCCTAAAGGAAATGTATTACAAAGGTTTTTTGTGGCTTGATAAAGATGAACCCACCCAGTTTCCCTCTGGTAGACAGAGCTCAGGGACAGAGTGGAATAATATATATAAATAGACCAGGGCTTTCTGGGAGGAAAGGTAGGGCAGAACGTGTGTGTGTGTGTGTGTGTGTGTGTGTGTGTGTAGAAAAGGGGGATTGTAGACTAGAGTAATCCTGAAGAATGACTGCAGGCAAGACAGGATACCAAGTGAATTCATCAAGGGAAAAGGATTCTGAAGTAAACAGCTGAGCTGAACAGTGGCCTGCAGGGGCACAAGGAAGGCTGGTTCCAGTAAAATCATGGGATGAGGGTGAATTAGAGAAGCATAGCTATTCAGCCAATTGTAATTTCCCTTACACTCACTGTGAAAAGGCCTAAATCAGAACAGGAAATGTAAAAAATTACTAGCTTCAGTCAATAAGTTTAAATCTTGTGACCAAAATAAGTGATTTTCCTGATAACTGAGAGTCCTTATTTATCACAGTGCTAAACCATTCACGCCAGGTTTTGAAGAACCATGATTAAAAGGATAGTGTTGAGCAGAGAGGAGAGGAGTAAATGTGGTTCTGTGAATGAGTCTGGTGAGATTATTGTCAATTTAGGACAATTTTTTTCACTTAAAAGGTGGTTTATGAGCACTTTGCTCACAGTGATCATTGTTCCATTTTTAAAGATAAATTCACAGTAAAAAGCTTATACCAGACCTACTTCATTTCATCTTTGGATCATTTCTATCCTAGTAAACTAGAGCAGAGCCTTATTTAGAACTAATGTTTCTGAATTTTAGCATGGTATCAATAGTGCCTCCCATGAAATGCTTGTGGACAAGATGGAGGAGATATGACTGGATAACAATTAAATCAGGTGGCTCAGTAATCTGTTTAATAAATGTACTTGTTGAATGACAATAGCTTTATATAAATGCAGAGAAGGTCTCGTGTAAAATTATCTTCATAACATTTTGTTTAGTGTTTTGTAATAAATGACCACATTAATAAGAATAGTAACACCTAACTTTTACTGAGTTTTCACACTGTTCTAGATGACACTGGGCTTTGTGTGCTTCTTGTTTGAGCTCCTCAAAATTTTGTAAGATAGATGTTAATATTACCCCCATTTTAAATGAGGAAGGGGAGAATTAGAGATTTTTAATTATAGTAAAATTACATTATAGCCACAATGGCTCACTCCAACTGCTCTTTTTTGAATACTGGAGAAATTGGGCATCTGGGTGGCTCAGTGGTTTAAGCCTCTGCCCTTGGCTCAGGTCATGATCCCAGGGTCCTGGGCTTGAGCCCACATCAGGCTTTTTGCTTCACGGGGAGCCTGCTTCCTCCTCTCTCTCTCTCTCTGCCTGCCTCTCTGCCTACTTGTGATCTCTGTCTGTCAAATAAATAAATTAATTAATAAATGAATAAAATCTTTAATAAATGCTGGAGAAATCTTAGAAATAAAAGGAAGACATGGATTCCACCTATTGACAACAATAATAGAAATATCAAAAACCTGTGGAAAACTCCCAGGGTTTTTTTGGCTAGCAAATCTAGAAATGTGTGAAAGTAAATACTGGGACAGAGGTGAATGTTTCATGCTGTTTACTTGTGGTGCTTTAAGATGCCCAGTGGTTGCCAATGTAGTGGAAGAAACCTATAGAAGTGAACCAGACCCTTGCTGCATGTCTCTGAAGGGCCAACAGTAGGATCATTCCAAGGCCCTGAAGGAAGGAGGAGTTGATGAAAATAGGTACAGCTAATCAGTTCTCAAGCATCCACTTCCCATTCCCTTCAAATCAAAACCTTCAAGTGTGTTAGACTATAAGGAAACTATCTCCTTTCACTTGTTTCTCAAAGTTTAGAAGAAGAAAACAAGACCAGAATAATTGCATGGTAGAGTGACAATAAATGGAAGCTGTAAACAAGGGGTCTCTACTGCCTGGAGTTTTTAGTCCATCCATTCATTAGTCTATAACATAGATGAAAGTCTCCCCTAAGTTCTTCTCCAAATCACACTAGCAGTCAGAGTTGCTGATGTGCCCAGGGAACAAAAATTCCCAGAGTATAAAGAAATACAACTACCTCAAGGAATTGAATTATGTGTATCTACCATCTCAAGTAAAAGTATTAGAAGAAAGATGAACCAAGATTTTAGAAGACTTCAGGAGATAAGGGGAAACATAATCATTATAAAATAAGAAAACAAAATCAGTGAAGAAAAACCCACTGGAAATATTAGGCTTAAAATTTATAATAATTTGATGTCTCTATCTGGGTATGATGTAATAAATAGAATTAATTTTTCCCTTTAATGATGAGCAATTAGAAAACTAAAATGAATGTCATACCCCCACTATTTTCAGACATTTGACAACAGGCAGAGGAGGACCACACCACCTGAGAGAGGGGAAACAAATGATAGGAGCTTGACAATTTCCTCAGATTTCTTCCACAAGGCATTTTTCAGACTGTAGCAGGAAGAGCAAAACTGAATTGAGTTTAAGAACAGAGACAGATTTGGATGCCTTTAATTTCTTTTTGTTGTCTGATTGCTGAGGCTAGGACTTCTAGTACTATGTTGAATAGCAGTGGTGATAATGGACATCCCTGCCGTGTTCCTGAACTTAACGGAAAAGCTTTCAGTTTTTCTCCACTGAGAATGATATTTGCATCCAAATCGGCAAAGAAGAAGTCAAACTATCACTCTTTGCAGATGATATGATACTCTATGTGGAAAACCCAAAAGACTCCACTC
>PISX010027696.1:0-22642 GCA_004024625.1 Mellivora capensis | reverse complement strand
CCCCCGGTCCAATCTGGTTTCTTTTCTTCTTTTCCTACCCACCCAACCCCCCACGTTGCGTCCACTTCCTCATATCAGGGAGATCATATGATAGTTGTCTTTCTCCAATTAACTTATTTTTAGTTTCTAAAGGAATCTCCACACTGTTCTCCAGATTGGCTGCACCAATTTTCATTCCCACCAACAGTGTAAGAAGGTTCCCCTTTCTCCACATCCTCGCCAACACACACGTTGTTTCCTGTCTTGCTAATTTTGGCCATTCTAACTGGTGTGAGGTGGTATCTCAATGTGGTTTTAATTTGAATCTTCCTGACGGCTAGTGATGATGCAATCTATATTTTTAATGCCATTCCAATCAAAATTCCACCGGTATTTTTCAAAGAGCTGGAGCAAATAATCTTAAAATTTGTATGGAATCAGAAGAGACCCCGAATTGCTAAGGAAATGTTGAAAAAGAAAAAAATAAAACTGGCAGCATCACGTTACCTGATCTCAAGCTTTACTACAAAGCTGTGATCACCAAGACAGCATGGTACTGGCATAAAAACAGAGACATAGAGCAGTGGAACAGAGTAGAGAGCCCAGATATGGACCCTCAACTCTATGGTCCAATAATCTTCGACAAAGCAGGAAAAAATATAAAGTGAAAAAAAGACAGTCTCTTCAATAAATGGTGCTGGGAAAATTGGACAGCTATATGTAGAAGAATGAAACTTGACCATTCTCTTACACCATACACAAAGATAAACTGGAAATGGATAAAAGACCTCAACATGAGACCGGAATCCATCAGAATCCTAGAGGAGAACATAGGCAGTAACCTCTTCGGTATCAGCCACAACAACTTCTTTCTAGATATGTTTCCAAAGGCAAAGGAAACAAAAGCAAAAATGAACTTTTTGGACTTCATCAAGATCAAAAGCTTCTGCACAGCAAAGGAAACAGTCAACAAAACGAAGAGGCAACCCACAGAATGGGAGAAGATATTTGCAAATGACAGTACAGACAAAAGGCTGATATCCAGCATCTATAAAGAACTTCTCAAACTTAGCACACAAAAAACAGATAATCATGTCAAAAAATGGACAGAACACATGAACAGACACTTCTCCAATGAAGACATACAAATGGCTATCAGACACATGGATTGCCGACGTTTAAGTAAATCTGCGCACTTAGAATTGAGATAATACAGCTCAGGGCAATAAAACATAACTGTGCTTTCATCAGTCAAACCTAGTTGGGAAAACAAGTTATATGGGTAAGCCCCTTGTTACTATGTTTCAGTGGAGATGACTTATGAGGCTGGTTTAAGCTAACAAGGATAACAAAATAGAGTTATATTATATAATCTCTCAACTAGTGGGAGGGCTGATACATTGTCATATTGGAAAAACAATGTTAGTTTTTTTTTTTTAATTTTTCTGTAATGATATGATCTTGTTCAGGATCTCCCACTCTGCAGCACTGAGTCTGTATCATGATGACTTTCTAGACAACGCCGTCAGCTACTTTACCTGTATTTCAATAGGGCATGCAGGAAACATCTAAGTTCCTTCTATACCACACAGGAGCTTAAAGAGAGTATTGCACTAAACTTGGTTCCTTCCCCTGATAATGTCATCCATCAACTTGACTCATGTGCGGTTGCTGACCCATGTTAATATGGAGGGAACATGGGCCGCCTGGGTGGCTCAGTTGGTTAAGCGGCTGCCTTCGGCTCAGGTCATGATCCCAGCGTCCTGGGATCGAGTCCCACATCAGGCTCCTTGCTCGGCAGGGAGTCTGCTTCTCCCTCTGCCTCTGCCTGCCACTCTGTCTGCCTGTGCTTGCTCTCTCTCTCTCCCTCTCTCTCTAACAAATAAATAAATTTTAAAAAAATATGGAGGGAACACAGAAAGGAGGTCTCTGCCTTGAGTCCCAAATAAGGTATAGAACAAAAATTCCTCTGATTGCAGATTTTCCCTTAAGGTCTCTAATTAGACTTCTAGCCTGAAATCTTAGTCCAGGAAAAGAAAGAAGACCATAAAACTTGTTTCATCTCCTGTGGTTATTCTGTCCTCTTTCTCTTACCACAGTCCTCTGCGGTAGAGGGACAGATTTTTTGAGTTACTTTTCCTCTTTGTAATGGACTTCTTTTACATCATATTTGTCTTGCTGGAGACAGTAAGCCCCAACCTTAACGATGAAAAGAGTACTTTCTTTCTTTCCTTCTTTCTTTTTCTTTTAAATATTTTATTTATTTGACACAGAGAAAGAGAGAGAGATCACAAGTAGGCAGAGCAGCAGGCAGAGAGAGAGGGGGGAAAAGCAGGCTTCCTGTTGAGCAGGAAGCCCAATGTGGGGCTGGATCCCAAAATCCTGAGATCATGACCTGAGCCAAAGGCAGAGCTTAATCCACTGAGTCACCCAGGCACTCCAGAAAGAGCATTTTCTCTCTTATCTGTAGAAGATACCACATGAGCTTCCCATTACACTAACCTGGCTTTCTTAATGTCAAAGGAAATTTTTAAAAAGTTTTTATATTTTTTCCTCTGTTGACAATACTCATTTTTTCAAAATTGTTGCCTGCTACAGATTAGAGGAAAATCCTATTTTACATGATAAAATAATATTGACTTTTTTTGCATTCCTGTTAAAATTCTAACACACACATATGCACAGAACATAAACAATGAGGGAAGTAGTCACATCTGGCAAAATATGAAGAATATCATATATGAGTAAATGTTCAAAGGTAAAAGCACATTGCTATCTTCAAAATTAGTATCCCAGTGTCATATTTATTATAAAAAATTGTATCTTAGACTTCAGTGGTGTATATATATATATATATATATATATATATATATATATATATATATATATATAAGTTAGGGCTAAGTTTATGAAATCTTTACCAAATCCGGGTCTATATAATTTAGATTATATTCCAAGTGGTGGAAAACAGAATTTGATCTCCTCTCCTCTACTATAGCCAGCTGAATTTGCCAAGTTCACATCTCATTTAAAGTCATGGAGACCCTCATACAAACATCCCAGAGCCATATGCTAAATTTAGTATCTGAGTGATTAAATAATCCTATGTGGATCATAACTGATAAAACCTTGCCAGATTTGAATACATAGAGTTTCTGGCCATTAGAGAACAGCGAGTATTATTTTAAAATATACCTGAAAAGACAAAGTCAGAAAAAGATCTTTGAGAAAAATGATACTAGCAAAATGGTGGCATAGAAATTTCTGTGGCTTATTCATCTCCCCAACCACAAACATCAATGTGAACAACTATCCATACATGAAAATATGTTCACAAGAGGAGATTTCAGGTGAGTGATCATGGCAGCTGGATAAAGCACAGAAATAACAAAGGACACATTGAGGAGGGTCACGTCACCTCATGAGCCCTCCCCCAAACCAAGGCATTCCAACTTTGAGACCAATATTCCTGATGAATATATATGCAAAATAGCCAGAGCTCAAAAATATAGGAGGGAAACGTTGATAGAATTGAGGGGAGAAATACACTCTTCAATAATAGTAAGAGACTTTAATACCTCACTTACAACAACGAATAGAACAACCAGACAGAAGATCAATAAGTACATAGAGGACTTGAAAATATTATAGACCAATTGGACCTAATGGATATACACAGAATATTCCAACCAACAAGATCAGACTACACATTATTTATCAAGTGCTCATGGAACATTCATCAAGATAGACCAAATGTTAAGCCATAAAACGAGCATTAAAAAATTGAACAAAACATAACATCATATAAACAATCTTTTAGCAACATAGTGAAATGAAACTAGAAATCATTGACAGAATGGAAAGCAGAAATTTAACAAATATCTGGAAGTTAAACAATACACTCATTCAATGAGTTTAAGAAGAAATTACAAAAAAGTCAGAAAAATATATTGTGGTAAATGAGAATGAAAACACAATACACCAAAACTTCTAGGATGCAACAAAAATAGTGGTATGAAAGAAAATTATAGCTGTTAACAATTACATATAAAAATGAGAGAAAGAGACATGCCTGGGTGGCTCAGTTGGTTGAGCATCTGCCTTGGGCTCAGGTCATCTCAGGGTCCTGGGATCGAGTCCTGTATTGGGCTCCTTGCTCAGCAGGGAGCCTGCATCTCCCTTTCCCTGATCTGCCTGCTACTCCCCATGCTTGTACTCTCTCTCTCTGATAAAAAATAATAATAATAATAATAAAATATTAAAAAGAAGAGAGAGAAAAAGACATCAACTATATTTCAAATAAAAAGGGCAGAAGAGTAAACAAGCAAAACAACTTTTAAAGTTTTTATTTAAATACCAGTTAGTCAACATACAGTGTAATATCAGTTTCAGGTGAAAATATAATGTTTCAACACTTCTGAAAATACCCAGTGTTCATTAAAAGTTCACCAACCCAGTTCTCAAAGCAATGCGTGTCCTCCAAAATACCCACCACCTGGCTCCCCCAACCTCCCAGACCCCGCCTCTTAAAAACCCTCAGGTTGTTTTTCAGAGTCCATAGTCTCTCACAGTTCATCTCCCCCTCCAATTTCCCTCAACTCCCTTCTCCTCTGCATCTCCCCAGGTCCTCAGTGTTATTTGTTATGCTCCGCAAATAAGTGAAGCCATATGATAATTGACTCTCTCTGCTTGACTTATTTCACTCAGCATAATCTCTTCCAGTCCTGCCCATGTTGATACAAAAGTTGGGTATTCATCCTTTCTGATGGAGGTATAATATTCCATAGTGTATATGGACCACATCTTCCTTATCCATTCGTCCGTGGAAGGGCATCTTGGTTCTTTCCACAGCTTGGCGACCGTAGCCATTGATGCTATAAACATTGGGGTACAGATGGTCCTTCTTTTCACTTCATCTGTATCTTTGGGGTAAATATCCAGTAGTGCAATTGCAGGGTCATAGGGAAGCTCTATTGTTAATATCTTGAGAAATCTCAACACTGTTCTCCAAAGTGGCTGCACCAACTTTCATTCCCACCAACAGTGAAAGAGGGTTCCCCTTTCTCCACATCCTCGCCAATACACGTAGTTTCCTGTCTTGCTAATTTTGGCCATTCTAACTGGTGTGAGGTGGTATCTCAATGTGGTTTTAATTTGAATCTCCCTGATGTCTAGTAATGATGAACATTTTTTCATTGTCTGATAGCCATTTGTATGTCTTCATTGGAGAAGTGTCTGTTCATGTCTTCTGCCCATTTTTTGACATGATTATCTGTTTTGTGTGTGTTGAGTTTGAGGAGTTCTTTATAGATCCTGGATATCAACCTTTTGTCTGTACTGTCATTTGCAAATGTCTTCTCCCATTCCGTGGGTTGCCTCTTTGTTTTGTTGACTGTCTCCTTTACTGTGCAAAAGCTTTTGATCTTGATGAAGTCCTGAAAGTTCATTTTCACTTTTGTTTCCTTTGCCTTTGGAGACATATCTTGAAAGAAGTTGCTGTGGTTGATATCGAAGAGGTTACTGCCTATGTTCTCCTCTAGGATTCTGATGGATTCCTATCTCACGTTGAGGTATTTTAGTCATTTTGAGTTTATCTTTGTGTACGGTGTAAGAGAATGGTCGAGTTTCATTCTTCTACATATAGCTGTCCAATTTTCCCAGCACCATTTATTGAAGAGACTGTCTATTTCCATTGTATATTTCTCCTGCTTTTTCGGAGATTATTGGACCATAGAATTGAGTGTCCATATCTGGGCTCTCTACTCCTTTCCACTGCTCTATGTGTCTGTTTTTATGCCAGTACCATGCTGTCTTGGTGATCACAGCTTTGTAGTAAACCTTGAAATCAGGTAACGTGATGCCACCAGTTTTATTTTTCTTTTTCAACATTTCCTTAGCAATTCGGGGTCTCTTCTGATTCCATACAAATTTTAGGATTACTTGCTCCAGCTCTTTAAAAAATACCGGTGGAATTTTGATGGGAATGGCATTAAAAGTATAGATTGCTCTAGACAGTATAGATATTTTAAGAATGTTTATTCTTCTGATCAAAGAGCATGGAATAGTCTTCCATCTTTTTGTGTCTTCTTCAATTTCTTTCATGAGTGTTCTGTAGTTCCTCAAGTACAGATCCTTTACCTCTTTGGTTAGGTTTATTCCCAGGTATCCTATGATTCTTGGTGCTATAGTAAATGGAATCGATTCTCTAATTTCCCTTTCTGTATTTTCATTGTTCGTATATAAGAAAGCCACTGATTTCTGTACATTGACTTTGTATCCTGCCACATTACTGAATTGCTGTATGAGTTCAAGTAGTTTGGGGGTGGATTATTTTGTGTTTTCCATATCAAGAATCATGTCATCTGGGAAGAGAGAGAGTTTTACTTCTTCATTGCCTATTTAGTTGCCTTTTATTTCTCTTTGTTGTCTGATTGCTGTTGCTAGGGCTTCTAATACTATGTTGAAGAAGAGTGGTGAGAGTGAGCGTCCATGTCGTGTTCCTGATCTCAACTGAAAGTCTGTGAGCTTTCTCCCATTGAGGATGATTTTTGCTGTGGGTCTTTCATAGATAGATTTTAGGAAGTTCATGAATATTCCCTCTACCCCTATACTTTGAAGCATTTTAATCAGGAACGGATGCTGGATTTTGTCAAATGCTTTTTCTGCATCAATGGAGAGGACCATGTGATTCTCCTCTCTTCTCTTATTGATTTGTTCTATCACATTGATTGAGTTGCGAATGTTGAACCAGCCCTGTAAGCCAGGGAAGAATCCCACGTGGTCATGGTGGATGATCTTTTTAATGTGTTGTTGGATCCTGTTTGCTAGGATCTTGTTGAGAATCTTAGCATCCATATTCATCAGTGATATTGTTCTGAAATTCTCCTTTTTGGTTTGGTGTTTGCCTGGTTCAGGGATCAGGGTAATGCTGGCTTCATACAAAGAGTCTGGAAATTTTCCTTCTGCTTCAATTATTTGAAAAAGCTTCAGGAAAATAGGTGTTATTTCTTCATTGAAAGATTGGTAGAATCCCCCATTAAATCCATCAGGTCCTGGATCCTGTTTTTTGGGAGATTTTTGATGACTGCTTCAATCTCGTTACTACATATCGGTCTATTCAGGTTGTCAATTTCTTCCTGGTTCAATTTTGGGATTTTATAGTTTTCCAGGAATGCAACTATTTCATCTAGGTTGCTTAACTTACAGGCATATAACTGTTGATAATAACTTCGGATGATTGTTTCTACTTCCTTGGTTTTAGTTGTGATCTCTCCCTTTTCATTAATAATTTTATTAATTTGAGCTTTTTCTCTTTTCTTTTGGATTAGTGTGGCCAATGGTTTATCGATCTTATTGATTCTTTCAAAAAACCGGCTTCTACTTTTATTGATACGTTCTACTGTATCTCTAGTTTCTACCTCATTCATCTCTGCTCTAATCTTGATGATTTCCCTTCTTGTGTGTGGAGTTGGTTTGATTTGTTGTTGATTCTCCAGTTCTTTAAAGTGTAGAGAGATCTGGTGTATTCTGGATTTTTCAATTTTTTGAGGGAGGCTTGGATGGCAATGTATTTCCCCCTTAAGACCACCTTTGCTGTATCCTTAGGTTTTGGACCAAAGTTTCTTCATTCGCATTGGTTTACATGAATTGTTTAAGTTCTTCTTTGATCTCCTGGTTGATCCAAGAATTCTTAAGCAAGGTGGTCTTTAGCTTCCTGGTGTTTGAGTTCCTTCTGAACTTTTGCTTGTGATTGAGCTCCAGTTTCAAAGCACTGTGATCTGAGAATATGCAGGGATTAATCTCAGTCTTTTGGTATCGGTTGAGTCCTGATTTGTGACCCATTATGTGGTCTATTCTGGAGAAGGTTCCATGTGCACTTGAGAAGAATGGGTATTCTGTTGTTTTAGGGTGGAATGTTCTGTATATATCTATGAGGTCCATCTGGTCCAATGTTTCATTGAATGCTTTTGTTTCTTTATTGATTTTCTGCTTGGATGATCTGTCTATTACTGAGAGAGGCGTGTTAAGATCTCCTACTATCAATGTATTCATATTGATATGACTCTTTATCTTCATTAATAGTTTTCTTATGTAATTGGCTGCTCCCATTTCGGGGGCATAGGTATTTACAATTGTTAGATCTTCTTGGTGAGTAGTCCCTTTAAGAATGATGTAGTGTCCTTCTGTATCTCTGACTACAGTCTTTAGTTTAATATCTAATTTATCTGATATGAGAATTGCTACCCCGGCCTCCTTTTGATGCCCATTGGCATGAAAGATGCTTCTCCATCCCTTCACTTTCAGTCTGGGTGTATCCCTAGGTTCAAAATGGTTCTCTTGTAGCCAACATATGGATGGGTCCTCTCATTTTATCCAATCTGCAACCCTGTGTCATTTTATGGGCACATTTAGGCCATTCACATTGAGAGTGATTATTGATAGATACATTTTTATTGACTTCGTGTTATTTTTGAAGTCTTTCTTTCTGTAGATTTTCTCTATATTTCTGTTCAATGATATTCTTAGGATTTTTCCTCTTTTATATAATCCCCCTTAATATTTCCTGCATGTCAGCTTGGTCACATACCCTTAAGCCTTGCCGGTATTGGAAACTCTTTATCTCTCCATTTTGAATGTCAGTCTTGCTGGATAAAGTATTCTTGGCTGCATGTTCTTCTCATTTAGTGCTCTGAATACATCTTGCCAGCCCTTCTTGGCTTGCCAAAAAGGCAAGCCTTTTTGGAGCTCTGGACAGCTCTGACATTATTCTGATGGGATTTTGTCTGAATATAAGGAGCTTCTTTGTCCTAGCTGCCTTCAGGAGAGACAGTCTACCATTATAATTCTTCATTCTTACTATCAGGTTTCTCAAGGACTTTCGAGAGTATATAATCTTGGGGGAAGACCGTTCTGCCTCTAGTACATGAATGCTGATTCCATTTGCGAGATTGGGAAAATTTTCATGGACAACTTGTTCCACTATATCTTCTAGACATCTTTCTTTCTCCTCCCCTACTGGGATTCCAATAATTCGGGTGTTGGAACGTCTCATGGTGTCATTTATTTTCCTAATTCTGTTTTCGTGGCTTCTAAGCTGTTTGTTACAGACTTCCTTCTGATCCTTTCTCTCTATCTGTTTGTCCTCCATATCAGTAATTCTATCTTCTCTTTCGGTGACCCTAGCTTTTAGATAATTTAGATTAGCTTGGCACTCATTGAGAACATTCCAAACACCAGCCCTGGTGACTTTCAGTTCTGCCCTAATCAATTCCGTTTGGTCATCCATGGCTTTTTCCAACCTAGCTATTGCCTGGATAATTGTTAGCCTGAATTCCCTTTCTTACATATTGTCTGTGTCGATAGCCATTAGCTCTGTTACAGATGTCTCATCCTCTGAGTTTTTCTTCTGTTGGGCATTCCTTCTCCTAGTCATTTTGGTGAGAGATGGCTGAATGGATGTAGATGGATGTATTGACAGTGGTGCAATTATGGTGCACCCTGGAATGCTTCTGAGCAATCAAGAGTCCCCCCGAAATGAAAGAAAAAATGAAACAAAGAAAAAAGAAAAAAAAATAGAGAGAGAGACAGGAAAAAGAAAGAAAGATAAAAGAGAAGGCTCAGCCCAAATGGGCCCCAAGGTAAGATTTGTGAAGTATACAAATAAAAAGACGGATAAAAGTATATGACAAGAGAAGAAATAAATATATACATATATATGTAGAAGCAAAACAAACAAACAAACAAACAATCAAAAAGAACCTCATCAAAAAGAACTCCAAGTATAAGATTTATATACTACCAGGACAAACACAAATACACAGAAACACTGGCAGATGAAAAAGTTGGGAGAGTGGTTATAAATTCTCAGTGTGGGCGAGGAAGGTTATTTTGATTCTTCCTGGATGTATCTTGATATCTTTGTTAAAGGACTCAACTTTCCTAAGATAAAGGGGGATTAAAAATTAGATTACCTATAGGGGTAGCATTGATTGGTGAAAGGGGATTACCTTGAATTTTAGCTCTATATGAATAATAAACAATAAAAATTAAAAAAGAATGAACTAAACTAAAATAAATTAAAATTTAAAAAATAGAAAAGCAAAAGAAAAACATGGGTATATGTATCAAAATGTTCAGGTTAAAAGGAATTATGGAATTTGATGTACTGGATATCTCACTGTGATGGTAAATAGGTTAAAAAATTATCTATATATAAAATAAAAAAAAATAAACCAGAATAGTGGGAATGAATTAAAAATAAAAGTTGTATCTGTGAAATAGTGATGTTAGTTCTCTTGTCGTCTTTTTTTTTTTTTTTTTTTCCGGTTGGCTTTCTGGGGGAGGGCCTGCCGCATGGGTTTTCAGGCAGTGTTTCCTGAGTTAAGTCCTCCCACCCCCCTCAAGGGGGTGTGCTCTGAGGAAATGGTTTTTCAGGCTTTTGTTCTCTGGAGGTTTTTATGCTTGTTTGTTCATTTGTTTTATCTCGCCTTGACAGCTTTTGATGGTTTTAGGAGGTTTATAGGAAAGCAAACTGCACCCAGACCTCCCTCTCAGAGAGAAGCCTCAGTCTGTCCTCCTCTGGGTGCTGCAGGGCACACAAGTTCCCCCTTGGCCTCTGGCAAAGGACGTTCCCATTCGCGGTCCCTGGGGACACAGGAACTCCTGCTTGTACGCAAATCCATGAGAGCAGCGGCTGTCTGGGGAGCTCCAGACTGCCAGAGAGGTCCCAAGCAGTGATAGCCCACAGAGATTTTCCCGCTGCTCCAGGCTGGGTGTACCTAGACTTTCCAGGTCTGAGAGCGCTGGGCTGGCGCCTGTGCACACATCTCTCAGGGGACGGTGTGGGGCGCGACTCTGGCTCTGATAGCACAGCGTGGCGTGCATGTGGGGAGTGCAAAAAGGCTGTGGTTCTGCCAGCTGGCGAGGCTCCCAGCCCCTCGTGGGAGCCACACCCCACACTCTCTCAGACGCGCTCATGGTTCAGGGACCAAGATCTGGTTTCTTCACTGCACTCTCTCTGGCTCAGTGCCAGGGGTGGTTATCCTCCGTCCAGGGACTTAAGCCCCTGTCGCTAACCACCCTGATTCCCACAATTTCCCCCAATGATCCTTTGCTCTTTTTGAGTGCTCTCAACCAGACTCCAAGTTAGTGCTGCTCCCCAGTTGCAGGGCACTCTTGTATTGGGGTATTATTTTCCAATGGGTCGCTTCTGATGGCTCCCTCCCACTTTTGTTTATCTTTTGATACCAGTCTGACGTTCCCACTCCACTTTACCTGCCCACTGGCATCTTCTGCCCCCATAGAGATCCAGACATGTATAATTCTAAATCTCAGGCTTATTTCATGGGTGATCAGAGTTCTTTGGTAGATAATCAGCTCACTTTAGGGTACAGGTTGAAAAAGTGCCTCCTCCTAGTTCTCTGCCATCTTGTCCTCCCATTATTAGCTTTTGATGAGTTTTATATGTTCTTTATATATTTTGGATACTAATCATCTATCAGCTAGGTCATTTGCAAATATCCTCTCTCATTCCATAGACTGACTTTTAGTTTTGTTGATCATGTTCATTGCTGCATAGAAAATTTTATTTTTTTCATATATTTTTCTTAAAATAGTGTTTTATTTTTTGAATTATAAAATAAAATCACCATTTTATTGGTGAATGCATAATGTACTTTTGATGAAGTCCCAATAGTTTATTTTTCTTTTCTTTCCCTTGCTACAAAGAAATATGTAGGAAAAAGTTGCTATGACATTTACCAAAGCAGTTACTGCCTGTGTTCTCCTCTAGGACTTTAATGATTTCAGATCTCAAATTTAGGTCTTCAATCCATTTTGAATTTATTTTTCTATACAGTGTAAGAAAGTGTTCCAGTTTCATTATTTTGCATGTTGCTGTCCAGTTTTCCCACCATTTACTGAGGAGACATTCCCCCTCCCTTGGATATTCTTTCCTGCTATATCAAAGATTAATTAATCATTTAATTGCTGTAGGTTAATTTCTGCTTTTTTCTATTCTGTTCTATTGGACTAAGTGTCTATGTTTGTGCCAGTATCAAACTGTTTTGATGACCAAAGCTTTTTAATATAACTTGAAGTCAAGAACTGTGATACCTCCAGCTTTGATTTCCTTTTTCAAGTATCCTTTAGCTATTTGAGATCTTTTTAGGTTCCTTATAAATTTTAGAATTGTTTGTTCCAGCTCTATGAAAAATGTTGGTGGTATTTTGATAGGGACTGCCTTAAATGTATAGACTGCTTTGGTTAGTTAGACATTGTATCGTTAGTTCTTCTTACAGTCCATGAGCATGTAGTGTTTTTCCATTTCTTTGTGTTATCTTCCATTTCTTTCATCAGCGTCTTATAGTTTTCAGGTCTTTCACCTCGTTGGTTGATTTATTCCTAAGTATCTTGTTGTTTTTGATGCACTTGTAAAGGGGAGTTATTCCTTAATTTCTCTTTCTGCAGATTCAGTATTGGTTTATGGAAATGCAGCAGACTTATTTGTTCATTTTGTATCCAGCGACTTTATTGAATTTATCACTTCTAGGTTTTTTGACGTATTCTTTGGGATTTCTAAATAGAGTATCATGTCTCCTACAAATAGCGAAATTTTTAATTCTTTCTTGCCAATTTGCTTGCTTTTTCTTTTGGTTGTCTTACTGCTGTAGCTAGGACTTCCAGGAACAGTGGTGACAATGGAAACCCTGTCCATCAAGTAACAGTGGTGACTATGGACATCCTAGTCTTCTTCCTAATAGCGAGGGAATCTCTCAGTTCTTCACCAATGAGGATGATATTAGCTGTGTGTTTTTCATATGGCCTCTATTATGTTTAGGAATGTATCACCTACACCTACTTTGTTGAGGGTTTTTATCATGAATGAATATTGTATTTTGTCAAATGTTTTTTTTCTGCATCTATTGAAATGATCATATGGTTCTTATCCTCTTATTAAGATGGTTTATCCCATTCATTGATTTGCAAATATTGGACCACCCGTGCAACCCAGAAATAACTCCCACTTGATCCTGGTCAATGATTTTTTTAAAATATAATGTTGAATTTGGTTTGGTAGTATTTTACTGAAAATTTTTCATCTATGTTATCAAGGATATTAGCTTATAGTTCTCTCTTTTTGTGTGGAGTCTTTATCTGATTTCTATATCAAGGTAATGATGGCATCATTCAATGAATTTGGAAGTTTTCCCTCCTCTCTATTTTTTGGAATAATGTGAGAAGAATAGATATTAACTCTTCTTCAAATTTTGGGGGAAAAAATTGCCTGTAAAGACATCTGACCCTGGACTTTGGTTTGTTGTGAATTTTGTTTTGTTTTGTTTTGTTTTTATTAAGCTCTTCACAGTTTATTGGTCTGTCTAAGTTTTGCACCTCTTTCCATTTCACTTTTAGTAGTATATGTTTCTCAGAAATTATCAATTTCTTCCAGGTTGTCTCATTTGCTGACAGATTTTTTCATAATATTCTTTTATAATTGTTTGTATTTCTGTGCTGATGGCTGTTATTTCTCCTCTCTCATTTGTAATTTTATTTGGGTATTTTCTCATTTCCTTTTGATAAGTCTTGCTATGGGTTTATCAATTTTTTAATGTTTTCAAAGAACCAGCTCCTGGTTTTGTGGACCTGGTTTATTGTTTTTTCAGTATCTGCACTAATTTCTGCTCTGACATTTATTATTTCCTTCATTCTGGTGTCTTTAGGCTTCATTTGCTGTTCTTTTTCTAGCTTTTTTAGGTGTAAGGTTAGTGGTTTGTTTGAGATTTCTCTTGTTTCTTGAGTTACACCTATATTGCTATATATCTCCCTCTTAAGACTGCTTTTGCTGCATCCCAAAGGTTTGGGGCCTTTGTGTTTTTGTTTTCATTTGTTTACATGTATTTATTTCTTCTTTGATTTCCTGGATGACCTATTTTATTGTTTAGTACCATGGTTTTTTTTTAAGATATTTTTTTAAGATATTATTTTTTTGACAGAGAGAAAGAGACCACACATAGGCAGAGAGGCAGGCAGAGAGAGATGGGGGGAAGCAGGTTCCCTGATGAGCAGAGAACCCGATGTGGGACTCGATCTCAGGACCCTGAGATCATGACCTGAGCTGAAGGCAGAGGCTTAAACCACTGAGCCACCCAGGCGCCCTAGTAGCATGTTTTTTAACCTCCATGTATTTGTGGTCCTTCCAAACTTTTTCTTGTTGACTTCTAGTTTTATAACATTGTAGTCAGAAAAGGTACATAGTATGATTTCAAATTTTTGTAATTGTTAAGGATTGATTTGTGACCTACTATGAGATCTATGATGGATAATGCCCCATGTGGAGTTGAAAGTAATGTGTATTCTGCTGTTTTAGAATGAAATGTTCTGAATATATCTAAGTCCATGTAGTCTAATACGCCACTCAAAGCCATCGTTTATTGATTGATTGATTGATTGATATTTGTTTTTGATGTTTTCAGTTTTTATTCAAATTCCAGTTAACCAACAATGTAATATTACTTCAGGTCTACAATATAATTGTTCAACACTTCCATACAAAACCAAGTGTTCATCACAAGTTCACTCCCTAATCTCCATTATTTTTTAATCCATTCCTCCACTGACTTTCCTATGGTAACAATCAGTTTGTCTTCTAAAGTTAAGAATATGTTTTGTGGTCTCTCTCTCTCTCACTCTCTCTCATTTTGCTTTTTTCTTTCCTGATTAAATGATTGTTCATTGATGTAAGTGGGATGTTAAAGTTCCCTGCTATTATTGTATTATAATCAATTAGTTTGTTTATATTTGTTGCTGTTTATATATTTGGGTGCACCCATGTTGAGTGGATAAATATTTACAATTATTACATCTTCTTGTAAGATTGTCCCCTCTATTATGATATAGTGCCCTTCTATATTTCTTGTACAGTCTTTCTAAAAGTTTAGTTTGTATGACATAAGTATTGCTCATCCGAATTTCTTTTAAGACACATCTGTGTGATAAATGTTGCACCATCTCTTCACTTTCAATCTGCAGGTGTCTTCAGTTCTAAAATAAGTCTCTTATAGGAAGCATATAGATTGGTCTTGTTTTTTTTTTTTTATCTATTATGACATCCTGTCTATTTTGATTGGAGTGTTTAGTTCATTTACATTCAAAGTAATTATTGATAGATATGTATTTACTACCATTTTATTCCTTGTTTTGTCATTTTTAGGGAGGATTTTCTCTGATCATTTTTTGTTTGTTTGTTTTTCAGTTTTGGTCTCTTCTGTGCACTCAAATAGTCCCCTTTAGTATTTGTTGCAGGGTTTTAATAGTCTATCATTTATGCTACCTAGTTTTGTTTTTTTTTTTTTCTGATGAGACTTTAGTCTTTCAGTTTAACTTTTTTTCCTTTTTTCTCCTTTGAAACTAGTTTCTTATTTTATCAACTCTTTGCTTTTAATGCTTTTTTAAATTTTTCATTCATACATTTACATTTTATAGATATATCCATTTTTTGCTTCCTTTTACTATATTCAACTTTATTTTTGTGTATATACAAGTTTTATTTCTTTACATTTTGGGATGTGATGTCTCCTAACAAACAGACCAAAATACATCCAGGACCAAGTGGATCACCCTGTTTTGTTTACCTGGGAGATTATATTCTGCCTTTATTCCTTTTTTTTTTTTTTTTTCTTATTTGGTTTCTGACTTCCTCGGATGTGTCAACTATATATTTCATTGAAGTCATGGTTGATACTTTTAGTTTTGTTCTCTTGTTCATCTATTCTTCTCTAGGAAAAATGACTAGAAGGAGAAATTTTCACACATACACAAAAAGAAAGCAGAGATAATGGTCTCTGCCTCAGATTTAATTGATATGTATATAAGTAAAATGTCAGACCCAAAATTCAGAATAATGATTATAAATTTACTAGCTGGGCTTGAGAAAAGCATAAAAGACACTAGAGAATCTCTTAGTATAGAAATGAGATCTAATCAGGCCAAAATAAAAAATGCTTTAAATGAGATGCACTCTAAAATGGATGCCCTAAGAGCTAGAGTAAATAAAGCAAGAGAGTCAGTGACATAGATGAAAAGATGATGGAAAGGAAGGAAGCTGAGGAAAATAGAGAAAAACAACCAATGGATAATGAGGGGAGGCTTTGAGAAATCAGTGTTATCATAAAAACAAAACAATATTAGAATTATTGGGTCCCCAGAGGAAGAAGAAAGAGAGAGAGGGTTTATTTGAGCAAATCGCAGTTGAGAACTTCCCTAATCTGGCAAATGAAGCAGGCATTCAACTCCAGGAGGCACAGAGAAGTCCTTCAAAATCCATAAAAGTAGTTTAACACCCATACATACAATAGTGAAGGTCACAAATTTCAGTGAAAAAGAGAAAATCCTGAAAGCAGCTCAGGAGGACCATAACATACAAGGGTGGGAATATGAGACTGAAAGCGGACTATCCACAGAGACCTGGCAGTCCAGAAAGGGCTGGCATAATATACTCAAGATATTAAAAGAGGAAAACACGCAGTCAAGAATACTTTATCCAGCAAAGCTGTCATTCAAAATGAAAGGATAGATAAAGAGCTTCCAGGAGAAACAGAAACTAAAAGAATTTGTGATCACTAACCCAGCCTGAAATTTTAAAGGGGATCCTGTAAGCAAAAAGAGACTCAAAAATGAAATAAACCAGAAAGGAACAGAGACAATCCACAGAAACAGGGACTTTACAGGTAATAAAATGGCACTATATTCATATCTTCCAATAGTTACTCTGAATGTAAATGGGAAAAATGTTTCAATCAAATGAAACAGGATAACATATTGGGTAAAAAAGCAAGAACCATCCATATGTTGGCTATAAAAGACTAATTTTAGATCTAAAGACACTTCCACATTGAAATACAGGGGGGAAAGACTCATTTATCAGGCTACTGGACATCAAAAGAAAACTATGGTCATAATCATCATATCAGACAAATTAGATTTTAAACCAAAGACTGTACTAAAGGATGAAGAGGGACACTATATCATACTTAAAGGGTGTATCCAACAGGAAAATCTAAAGATTACAAATATTTATGCTCCTAACTTGGGAGAAACCAATTATATAAACCAAATAATAATAAATTAATAAAACATATTGATAATACTAAAATAATAGTAGGGGATTTCAACACCCTACTCACCGGAATGCACAGATCATCCAAGCAGAAGAACAAAAAAGGAAACAAGGACATTGAATGACACACTGGACCAGATAGACTGCACATATACAGAGCATTCCATCGTAAAACAAAAGAATACATTCTTCTCAAGTGCACAAGGAACATTCTCCAGGACAGATCAGATACTGGATCACTGATTGATCAGGCCTCAACTGGTACCAAAAGATTGGGATCATTTCCTGCATATTTCCAGACCTCAGTGTTTTAAAACTAAAACTCAGTCACAAGAGGAAATTTGTAAGGAACTGAAATTTTTGGATGTTAAAGAGCAATCTACTACAGAATGAATGGGTCAATCTGGAAATTAAAAAGGAATTTAAAAATCATGGAAACAAATGAAAATGAAAATACAACTGTTCAAAGTCTTTGGGATGCAGCAAAGGCCAAACTAAGAGGGATGTACATAGCAATAAAAATCTTTCAAGAAATTAGAAAAGGGTGAAACAGACAAGCTAAACTTACACCTAAAGGACCTGCAGAAAGAAAAACATATAAAGCCTAATCCAAGTAGGAGATGAGAAATAATAAAGAACATAATAGAAATCAATGAAATAGAAACCAAAAGAAGAGTAGAACAAATAAATGAAACTAGATGTTTTAAAGGAAATTTTTAGATTGAGAACCCCCTAGTCACATTTATCAAAAAGAAAAGGATTCCTTAATTCCCAATTTGGATACCTTTTATTTCTCTTTGTTGTCTGATTGTTGTTTCTAGGACTTCTAATGATATGTTGAACAAGAGTGGTGACAGTGGGCATCCTTGTCGTGTTCCTGATCTCAACGGGAAGGCTGTGAGCTTCTTACCATTGAGGATGATGTTTGGTGTGGGTATTTCATAGACAGATTTTATGAAGTTCAGGAATGTTCCCTCTATCCCTATACTTTGAAGCATTTTAATCAGGAACAGATGCTGGATTTTGTCAAATGCTTTTTCTGAATCAATTGAGAAGACTATGTGGTTCTGCTCTCTTCTATTATTGATTTGATCTATCACATTGATTGATTTTCGAATGTTGAACCATCCTTGTAACCCAGGGATGAATCCCACCTGGTCATGGTGGATAATCTTTTTAATGTGCTGTTGGATCCTGTTTGCTAGGATCTTGCTGAGAATCTTAGCATCCATATTCATCAGTGATATTGGTCTGAAATTCTCCTTTTTGGTGTGGTCTTTGCCCGGTTTGGGGATCAGGGTAATGTTGGCTTCATAAAAAGAGTCTGGAAGTTTTTCTTCTGCTTCAATTTTTTGAAACAGCTTCAGGAGAATAGGTGTTATTTCTTCTTTGAAAGTTTGGTAGAATTCCCCAGGGTATCTGTCAGGTCCTGGGCTCTTGATTTTTGGGAAGTTTTTGTTCACTGCTTCAATCTCATTACTAGATGTCGGTCTATTCAGGTTGTCAATTTCTTCCTGGTTCAATTTGGGGAGTCTATAGTTTTTCAGGAATGCATCCATTTCATCTAGGGTTTTTGTTGTTGTTGTTGTTTTTGTGTGGTTTTTTTTTGGAGATTTTATTTATTTATTTGACAGACAGAGATTACAAGTAGGCAAGAGAGGCAGGCAGGGAGAGGGAAGAGGAAGCAGGCTCTCCGTGGAGCAGAGAGCCCGATGTGGGGCTCGATCTCAGGACCCTGGGATCATGACCTGAGACAAAAGGAGAGGCTTTAACCCACTGAGCCACCCAGGTGCCCCACATCTAGGTTTTTTATCTTATTCGCATATAACTGTTGATAATAACTTCTGATGATTTTTTCTACTTCCTTGTTGTTAGTTGTGATCTCTCCCTTTTCATTCATAATGTTATTAATTTGAGCTTTCTCTCTTTTCTTTTGGATTAGTGTAGACCATGGTTTATCGATCTTATTGATTCTTTCAAAAAACCAGCTTCTAGTTTCATCGATATGTTCTACTGTATCTCTAGTTTCTACCTCATTGATCTCTGCTCTAATCTTGATTATTTCCCTTCTTATGTGTGGAGTTGGTTTGATTTGTTGTTGATTATCCAGTTCTTTAAGGTGTAGAGACAGCTGTTGTATTCTGGATTCTTAAATTTTTTTGAGGGAGGCTTGGATGGCTATGTGTTTCCCCCTTAGGACCGCCTTTGCTGTATCTCATAGATTTTGGACTGAAGTTGTGGAGAAAGGGGAACCCTCTTACACTGTTGGTCGAAATGCAAGTTGGTGAAGCCACTTTGGAGAATGGTGTGGAGATTCTTTAAGAAATTAAAAATAGAGCTTCCCTACGACCCTGCAATTGTGCTACTGGCTATTTACCCCAATGATACAGATGTAGGGAAAAGAAGGGCCATCTGTATCCCAATGTTTATAGCAGCAATGGCCACGGTCGCCAAACTGTGGAAAGAACCAAGATACCCTTCCACGGACGAATGGATAAGGAAGATGTGGTCCATATACACTATGGAGTACGATGCCTCCATCAGAAAGGATGAATACCCAACTTTTGGAGCAACATGGGCGGGACTGGAAGAGATTATGCTGAGTGAAATAAGTCAAGCAGAGGGAGTCAATTATCATATGGTTTCAGTTATTTGTGGAGCATAACAAATAACATGGAGGACATGGGGTGATGGAGAGGAGAAGGGAGTTGAGGGAAATTGGAAGGGGAGATGAACCATGAGAGACTATGGACTCTGAAAAACAACCTGAGGGGTTTTGAAGGGACGGGGGCTGGGAGGTTAGGGGAGCCTGGTGGTGGGTATTAGGGAGGGCACGTATTGCATGGAGCACTGGGTGTGGTGCAAAAACAATGAATACTGTTATGCTGAAAAGAAATATTAATTAATTAATTAATTAATTTTAAAAAGAAAAGTATTCAAATTAATAAAATCATGAATGAAAGAGGAGAGGTCACTACCAACTCCAAGGAAATACAAACAATTTTAAGAATTTATTATGAGCAACACTATGACAACAAATTAGGTGATCTGGGAGAATAGGATGAATTTCTGGAAAATTATATAAACTGCAAACCTGAAACAGAAAGAAATAGAAAACCTGAAGAGATCCATAACCAGAAAGACAATAGAAGCTGTAATCAAAAATCTTCCAACAAATACGAATCTAGGGCCAGATGGCTTCCAAGGGGAATTCTACTGAACCTTTAAAGAACTAATACTTATTTTACTGAAGCTGTTTCATAAATAAAAATCAAAGAAAAACTTCAAAACCCTTTCTATGAAGCAAGCATTACCTTGATCCCCAAAACCAGAAAAAGACCCCACCAAAAAGGAGAATTACAGTCCAATATCCATGAGAAACATGGATGTCAAAATTCTCACAGAGATACTAGCCAAAAGTATCCAACAATACACTAAAAGGATTATTCAATATGTCCAAGTGGGATTTATTCCTTGGTTACAAAGGGTGGTTCAAGATTAACAAATCACGTGATATATCACATTTATAAAAGAAAGGACAAAGAACATATGATCATTTTAATTGACTTAGAAAAGTATTTGATGAAATACAGCATTCTTTCTTTGTTTATTTATTTATTTTTACGATTTTCTTTTTTTTTTATTTCTTTTCAGTGTTACAGTATTCATTGTTTTTGCACCACACCCAGTGCTCCATGCAATACGTGCAGGGATGCATACTCTCACCCTTGTTGTTCAACATAGTACTAGAGGTCCAAGCCTCAGAAATCAGACAACAAAAAGAAATAAAGACATTCACATTGTCAAAGGAGTCAAACTCTCACAAATGACATGACTTTATGTGGAAAACCCAAAAGACTCCACTCTAAATTTGCTAGAACACATACAAGAATTCAGCAAAGTGGCAGGATATAAAGCCAATGTACAGAAATCAGCTGCATTTCTATACATTAACAATGAGACAGATGAAAGAGAAAATAAGGAAATTATCCAATTTACTATTGCAATTAAACCACAAGATGCTTAGGAATAAACTTAATCAAAGAGATAAAATATCTGTATCCTGAAAATTATAGAACAGTTACAAAATAAATTGAGGAAGATGCAAAGACATGGGAAAATATTCCACACTCATAAATTGGAAGAACAAACACTGTTAAAATGTATGTACTACCCAGAGAAATCTTCACATTCAGTGTAATCCTTGTCAAAATACCAAGAACATTTTTCACAGATCTAGAATAATTCTAAAATTTGTATAAAACCAGAAAAGATTCCCAATAGCTAAAGGAATATTGACAAAGAAAACCAAAGCCAGTGGCATCACAACGCTGGATTTCAAGGTGTATTACAAAGTCGTAATCATCAAGACAGTATGGTACTGCCACAAAAACGAACACATAGATCAATGGAACAGAATAGAGAACCCAAAAATGGACCCTCAGCTCTATGTCAACTAATCTTCAACAAAGCAGGAAAGGATATCCAATAGAAAAAAGACAGTCTCTTCAACAAATGGTGTTGGGAAGATTGGACAGCCACATATAGACAAATGAAACTGGAGCATTTTCTTACACAATACCCAAATGTAAACTCTTAACGGATGAAAGACCTAGATGTGAGATAGAAATCCATCAAAATCCCAGAGGAGAGCACAAGCAGCAACCTCTTTAACCTCAGGCACAGCAACTTCATGCTAAACATGTCTTCAAAAGAAAGGGAAATAAAGACAAAAATGAACTATTGGTGCTTCATCAAGGTGAAATAACTTCTACACAACAGCAAAAGAAATAGTCAACAAAACTAGAAAGCAACTTATGGAGTGGGAGAAGACATTTGCAAAATACATATCAGATAAAGGGCTAGTATCCAAGATCTATAAAGAACTTATAAAACTCAAACTCCCCAAAGACAGTCTGGTTAAGAAACAAGCACAAGACATGAACAGATATTTCTTCAGTGAAGACTACAAATGGCCAATAGACACATTAAGAAATGCTCCACATCACTTGGAACCAAGGAAATATAAATCAAAACCATAATGAGATTGCACCTTACACCAGTAAGAATGGCTAAAATTAACAAAATAGGAAATAACAGATTTTGGTGAGGATATGAACAAAGGGGAAATTTCTTTCACTGTTGGTGGGAAAGCAAGCTGCAACAGCCACTCTGGAACACAGTATGGAGCTTCCTCAAGAAGTTGAACATAAAGCTACCCTATAACCCAGTAATTTCACCACTAGGTTTTTACCCCAAACATACAAATATAGTGATTGAAAGGGATAATTGCACTCCAATGTTTATAGCATATGCATCTACAATTGCCAAAATATGGATGAAAATATGGATAGAGCCCAGATATCTACCAAGAGAAGAATGGATATACATATATATATATGTATATATATATATAATGTTTATATATATAATAAATATATATAGATATATATAATTAATATGGTATATGTGATATATATGGCATATATACAATATATAATATATTATATTTAACATACAATTTATTATATATTGTCATACTATTAT
>PISX010027695.1:0-22644 GCA_004024625.1 Mellivora capensis | reverse complement strand
GCCCTGGCCCTGTGAGACCTGCTTCTGGACAGGTCAGAATTTACACTTTCGGGATCTTCGCCCAAAGTGCAGGAAGGTGTGTCCGTCACCTGCGGCGTGTTCATTTGCCTGCTGTCCCCATCCCTGTCCCCCTCCTTGGTTCAAACTTATTTGATGGAAAAATCTAAGCCCTTGTGTCCCCGGGGAAAGTCGTTGGACTGTGCTCTCTCTCTCTGTGTCAAATAAATAAATAAGTAAAATATTTTTTAAAATTACTGTAAATAGGATAAATTCGAGTATTAAAAGAAAATGATACTGACAATCTCATTCTAAAATTCATATGAAATTGCAGAATTAAAATAGGCAAAAATAACTCTGAAAAGGAACAAATTTGGAGAGCTAGCACCACCTGATTTCAAAAAATGATTATAAAGTTACAGTAATCAAAAAAACTGGCATTGGTGGAAAGATAAACAGATCAATCAGCAGAACAGAATACAGAGGGCGCCTGGGTGGCTCAGTCAGTTAAGCATCTGCTCAGGTCATGATCCCAGAGTCCTAGGATCCAGCCAGAAATCCAGCCTTCCTGCTCAGCAGGGAGTCCATTTCTCTCCCTCTCCCTCTGCTCCTGCTCATGTGCTCTCTCTTACTCACTTTTTCTCTCAAATAAATAAATAAATAAATAAAGTCTTAAGAAAAAAAAAAACAGAATATAGCCCACATATATAAGGACAGAAATAAGCCCACATATATAAGGACAACTGCAGTAGCCTAACAACAGCTTTTCCAACAAATGGTACTAGAATAATTGGTATCTGTATGTAAAAAGAAAAAAAAATGAATGTGAATTTACACCTCTCGCTATCTGGAAGAGTTAACTCAAAATGGATCAAAGACCAAAATGTAAAGTCTAAAACTATAAAACTTACAAAAGAAAACACAAGACAAGATATTTGTGACCTTGGGCTAGGTGAAGACTTCTTAGAGACTTCACCAAAAGTATGATCCATAAAAGTAAAAATTGATTAGTTGGACTTCATTGATATCAAAATCTTCTGCTCCACAAAAGACACTATAAAGAGAATGAAAAGGCAAGTCAGAGACTCAGAGAAAACCTTCACAAAGCAAGAATCATCTGATAAAGGTCTCATGTCCAGAATATATAAGAACTCTCAAAACTCCTAACAAGAAAAACAAACAAATCAATTTAAAAATGGGCAAAAAAATTTATTTTTTTAAAATATTTTATTTATTTATTTGACAGAGAGAGAGAGAGAGCAAGAGTGCATAAGCAGGGGAAGTGGCAGAGGGAGAGGGAGAAGCAGACTCCCTGCTGAGCAGGGAGCCCGATGTGGGGCTCTATCCCAGGACCCTGAGATCATGACCTGAGCTGAAGGCAGATGCTTAACCAACTGAGCCACCCAGGCGCCCCAAAAAGGGGCAAAAGATTTAAACAGATACCTTACCAAAGAAGATATATTGGTTATAAGTAAGTACATCATTAGGGAAGTATAAACTAAAACCACAATGAGATACCACTGCACACCTATTAGAAAGGCTAAAATTAAAAAGACTCACCAAGTGTTGGTGAGGACATAGAGCAACTAGAACTCACACACGACTGGTGGGAATGTGAAATAGTGCAACCACTTTGGAAAACAGTTTGACAGTTTCTTTCTTTCTTTTTTTTTAAATTTTTAAAGATTTTATTTATTTATTTATTTGTCAGAGAGGGAGAGAGAGAGAGAGAGCACACAAGCAGGCAGAGAGGCAGGCAGAGGTGGAGAGAAGCAGGCTCCCTGCTGAGCAAAGAGCCCTATGTGGGACTCGATATCAGGACCCTGGTATCATGACCTGAGCCAAAGGCAGCGGCTTAACCCACTGAGCCACCCAGGTGTCCCAGTTTGACAGTTTCTTAAAAAGTTGAACCTACAACTACTGTACGATTCAGTCATTCCACTCCTAGGTGTATTTAACCAAAAGAAAAGGACATATATAGCTATGGAAAGATTTGTACATAGATGTGCACAGCAGCTTTGTCTGTAATAGCCAAACATGGGGTGGGGGAAAGCCACCAAATGTCCATCAACTGATGAATAAATAATGTGTGGTATCTCCATACAATGGAATGCTACCTAGCAATAAAAAAGGAATGAAATATGGATGGATGTAACAGCATGGACAGATCTTAAATATGCCAAATGAAAGAAACCATACAAAAAGAGAGTACACATGGTATATGATTCCATTATATAAAACTCTAGAAAATGCAAACTATTACAATTAGTAAATAAGCCCTAGAGCTCTAATAAACAGAATAGTAAATATAGCTAACAATATTGTATTATAATCATCAAACTTGCTAAGAGACTAGAGTCTCTTAATCCCACACAGTCTTGAATTGCTCTTTAATCACTAAAAAGAAAGGATAATTATGTACCATGACAGAGGTGCTAATTATCACTACAATGGCAACCATATTACGATATGCAAATAGCCCACTGTGGGGCTAAGTGCATGTGTATTACCACAGCTCTAGAATTGGGTTTAGATTCTTCAGAGCAGGAGTCTGGTCCTGCTGTGGTGGTTTTTGTTTGGTTGTTTTTTTGTGTTTGTTTGTTTGTTTGTTTGTTTTTTATCAGTAGGGCACCAAGAAAGTGGTCACCTATTGTAATGAGACAGGTGTTTTCTGTGCACGGATTCTCACAGAATCAGCAGACCTGAACTAGCCTCTTTTATCCTCTGGGGGCATTATGGGAAAAAGACAAATTATCTACTAAATCTATGTCTAAGTACCTCCTTGCTATCAGGTCATCGGGAATTTGGGGAGGTTAAGACTAATTGCCCACTCTCCCATCCTCCAAGTCCTAGGAGTTCTAACCTGAGGGGTGGAGACCAACGGACAGAGTGCAGTGGCTCAGGGGTGGTCCATGAGTGGTCCAGTTGTTCCTGGGCAAACACAATCCATCTGATAGCAGATGGAACCTCCAAAGTACTTTCTGGAAGGCCTCGAATGGGGATGGTGCACAGCTCCTTGGGAACTCTTCTGGGCAAACACAGTGCCCAGCTCCAACCTGAAGCCTCTGGGCATTGGACAAGAATGGACGCATCATCAAATTCTAGTGAAAGGAGGGAGAAAGTGAGGAGTGGTTGGTCAGTTGGCTCCCAGAATTCTACACTCAGCAGGGTAATAACAAGAGACCGATGGTTACTAAATTCTTGTCCAGGATGCAAGGCCTTTGAGGCCTTCTCTCAAAGGAACTAACTTCTTATTCCTGTAGCAAATGATACTTAAGATGAGAGTGGTGAAGAGATAAAGATGGCAATGTTAATAAAAACATTAAGGACTTGATTTTTGCTCTTCACGGCACCACTGCCTGCCACTCAGAAAGACTATTCCGCACACATCTTCTCCACACGTCCATCTCCGCACACATGTCCCCTCCTTCTCCTGTGTGATGACAGACTTAACAAAGGGGTAGCAGAAAGATAAGGAAACTCCCTCTCAGTTTCAGAATGGGTATGGCAGGCCTTGCCAATGCTGCCAGAGAAGCGATTGCTCCCTGGAGCTGGCCAAGTCAAGGCTGTGTGAAGGGAAGTGACAACAGCCACGGGAATAACAACAGCTAACACCTGTGGGGCAGTAACTATGTGCCAGGCACCATACTGAGCGCTTTATGTGCAGTATCTCACTGAGTCCTCTTGCAACCCTCTGAGGTGGGTACTAGAACCCAACATGGCTAAGTGACTAGCCCATACTCACACAGTAAGCAGTGGGTCTGGAATGAGAACACAGAGAGCCCGTGCTTCCAACCCCCCGACCCCAAGACAACCCAACTTCTCTGGAAAGATACTGGGTTAGACTGGAAGAGGAAAGGAAGCTTCAGGGAGGCCAGATGGACTGGGAAGCAGGAAGTTACCAGCACTGGGACAATAAAATGGTCCATCAGGAAAAGTGGGAACCTAAGGCAAAGCTTGCTCAGCCTGGGCAAGCTGCTTAACCTCTTTCTTGTTGGTTTAAGAAATGTTCCAGCACTTTCCCTTGCACACCCTCCTGCATGAAACACCTTTCTCTGAGCCTCCTTCTCCTCCTATAGAAGGCTGGGGTTTCTGCCAAAAAACTCACCTTAGGACATGATTTCCCAGCCAAGAAGTCAGGGCACTCCCGGTGTGTCCCTGTGGTGTTGCAACGTGCTGGGGAGGGGGCAGGGAAAGAGGGCAGTGAGAGAGGGAAAATGATGCGGGGGAGGGGAGGATATGTGTGTGTCCGGGTGTTTTTCTCCAGTGAAATGCAACAAGAGCCAAGTTCCCCTCTACACTCAGCCATGGGAGACAGAGAAGTAGCAGAGCAAATATATGGCTAGTCCTTGCCCTTGCCCAGGTGGTCTGGGCAGAAACATATGGGACTCTTTAGACTCTTGGGTTCCCAACTGGCTGAAGAAAGGAAAATCTCTGTCCTCCACCTGAACCTCCCGGCTCTCAGAGAAATCTCAGAATCCTGGGGAAAGGTAGGACCCAACCAGCCCATGCCTGCTCTGAACACCACTGGTGCATCAGTTTTCCTGTCCCTTTGATGCCCTCTATCTCTCTTCCCCTCTCTCCACCCACCTCCTCCAGGGCCTGTGGGGTGGGGGGGGGGGACTCAAAATGAAATCCCCTCAGCTTGGGTGGCAAGGAAGCCTGTCTACCCTTTGTGTCTTATCCATACACGCAGGGCTCCCTGGGCTCCCGGTCTGGGCCAGCCACTTTCTATCTCCTGGAGTGGAGATCCGGGGTTTGCACTGAGCCACCCACACTGGCTGACCTGTTCTTTTATGTGCCATGCATTTGCCAAACAATTATCCAGGCTTCGAAGGTCAGTCTGTGGACAGGGAAGACAGAGAAAGGCGTCTTTTCTCCCTTTTCTGCCCAGCCAAATCTCCCCCGCGCCGCCCCCCCTCCCCTTCAAGGTCTAGCCTCACAAAGCCTTCCCTCCCTCCTCCAGCAGCGGACCTCAGAGCTCTGGTCGCCTCTGGCCCCTACTCCAAGGAGCACAATTAGCACCTGACCAGCCACTGACTTGGCTGCCTGTCCTCGCCTCTGATTTTTTCAGTGTCTTAGTCATCTTTCCCTCACCACCTCCTCCGTGTGTCTCCTCCACAGTGCCTAGCACAGGTTGGGCACACAGTAGGTGTTAATAAATGGCTGTTGAATTGAAACTCAGCAGCCCCTGTGAGGTCAGAACCCTCTTGAGCACCCCGACCAGCAGTTCCTTGGCAACGAGCACTGGGGCCTGAGCTAGAGGGCATGACTGACGCGGCCACTATTACTGGCCATGCGAGGCTCAGCGGCCAGAGATTTTCAGGCAGGTTGGTGTTGATGAGAAAAGCCCCTGACCTCTAGGAAAGTGCCCATGGGATTCTGGGTACCTTGGATGAGTTTCCTTTCTCCCCTGCAGAACTAGTTTTCAGTCTGAGAACCTCAAAGGGAATAAATTGGCAGTGAAGCCAGAAACCTCTTTGCAGCTTAGAAATCCTGGAGAGATAACCAAGCCCAGGTTGGGGTCAGACCCAAGCTTGAGAAGAAAAGGCTGCCCAAAGCCCTTCCCAGCTCCGCAGGGGACCTCCAGGAGGTGGTGGGGGTGTGCCAGAGGGCTAGAGGGCCGTTTGGGGGTGACACTAAGTAATGCTATCCTGCCCCGGCACCCAACAAAAATCACGACACCTACAGCCCACCAAGGAAGCAGGTCTTACCTTTCCTGATCATTCATCCAATTCCCAAAGCGGTTCAGATGGTGCATTCAGAGCGGAACCCAGCCAGGGTCCCCAGACAAGGAGAAGCCTCCACGTCTAGGATGCCCAGCTCCCCACACTAGCTCAAGTATTCCAGCCTGACTTCGAATTATGGTTATTTATATAGATGACCTAGATGCTCTCCCTGTCTCCCTCCCACACTCTGCACCCCAACTCTGGCCTACAACAGAAGCTAAGCTATACACAGTCCTGGAAGGCATGTGACATCTTCACCTCCATGTTTTCTCACTGCCACTTCAGGGATGCCTGCTATGGGGACTGGCTCTTGGCAAATGTTTGTTGAGTGGAATGAGCTTTAGGCACTGTATCAGATAATACCACCACGCTGGTTGGTGCTCACTGTGTGCCATATACTGTTCTAATAAACAGCTTATGTGTATTGAAGGATTTGATCTTCAGAGCAACCTTATGAGGCAGGGCTCATTTGACAAATGGGGCAACTGAGGCATACAACTGACTAGGATCACATAGCTAAGTAAATAACAAAGCTGGGTTTTAGACTCAGACAGTCTGGCTCTAGGGATGGAAGGTAAAATGAGAAAGTTGGGGGTGGGGCTAGGGGGGTGGGAAGGCCCAAGGCCAAGCTTAGGAGCAGGGATTTCCCTGGGAAAGCAATCCCCTCAGTCTGCACCTGGCTGGGCCTCTTCAGGGACAAAAGCGCTGAATTTTGCAGGCTAGGGGCATTTTGGATGGTCTATCAATCAGGCCTATGAATGAAAGACCACAACACCCTCATTTTTAGATCCCAACACAGGACAGAGAAGACAGAAGCCACTGTGCCACCACTTAGCACTAGGCAGGGGGAGAGTGGATTTCAGGCCCCCAGCTTGTCCAGGGGTGGGCGCCAGTTCCTGAGCAACCATAGGAGCAAACAGTGCAGCAGTGGGAGGAATGCCAGACATAGTTGCAAACAAGCCACTCCTTCGGTTCACAGCTAGAGGCTGGGTGAGGGTGGCAAGGTGGAGCCTAGTCACCCCCCCCCAAACATCTCGGGCTTTGAACAGCCCCAGAAACAAGCACTCGCAAGGCAGCCGCTTCCCCACATGGGCAAGGATAACAAGTCCTCCAAGATAGTTAAGTATTTCATTTAACTCAGGACAGCTCACCCGCTAGGCTGTTTCTGCTAGGGGTCTACTGAATCAATGGTTGTTGAGAAAGTGCTTTCTAACCGGTAAAGCCCTGTGTAACTACGAAGAGGGATTTGCATTCTTACCAGGCATACGTGTTCCCTAAGCACTTTTAGTGCCAAAGTGTCCTGTCTCCCCCAAGGGGAGAGCTAGATCTCTTCCCTTCACCCCTCTCCAACCTGGCACTCGGGCCAGGGGTCAGCTTGCAGGGGGTGAGTCCCTGATGGGCGTGCCCACCAGCTGTTGGGGCCAAGCAGTGGTGGCTCAGGCCCTGGGGTGGTGACCTCACTTCCGCTCCTACCTCCCCACCTCCCTAGCACTCCTCCCATTTGAGGCCCCACCAGGCCAAAATCGAGAAGTCCAAGGTTAACTGTTCCTCCCCACTTTAAGAGCTAATTAAAATGATTAGCCACAATGAACTGTCAAACATTAACCAGAAGAAGCTGCAGGACCAGACAGGCCTCTATCTCTGTGCAGAGGGATGAGGGGCAGGAATCAAACTGCCATCAAATCCCATGGCGGGGTGGGGGGGCAGCCAGGGAGAACCGAGGCACCAAGGGGCTAGGAGGTGACTCTGGTCAGGAAGGCCTCGTCCCTACACACAGTCCTGAGGGAAGGGCAACAGAGGGTGCGGTGGAGGCACCAGACATTCATAAAGCGGATACCGCCTCAGCAGTTCCCCAAAACAAGGCGCTGCCGGCATGGCACCCCGCGCTGTGAGGCTGCTCAATCCCCTCGCCGGCAGCAGAGGAGGGAGCGGAGAGGCGGGAGAAACCGGGAGAGCGGGAACGCGGGAGCGGGAAGGCTGGCGTCTTGCTCACACGGAAACTCTGGCCCCTGCCAAGAGGTCTCTATTTTGGCGATCCGATTATCCAAGTCACAGGTGTGTGTGTGCGCGCGCGCGTGTGTTTTACACCAGTGAGTGTGTGTTTTACACTAGGGCGCCTGGCCCCAGAGGCGCTAGGGGCCGCCCAATCAATCTGGCAGCCCCGCCACCGCACCGTCTGACCTCCCGCCCTCGAGCACCGAGCTTTCGGGGGCCTTCTGTCACGATCTGCCCTGTCACGGAACCCTAGCGCCCGGGGCGCGGGAAAACCGGCCTCCCACCCTGGCTCGGAATTCGATTCCGTTTCTAACCCCGGCTCAGAAGCCCGAGTTCCCCCACACACACGCGGTGGGGCGAGGCAAGGGCGGGACTCAACACGCCGCGGCTCTCCCACCATTCCCTGGGCCCCCAACCCCGACACGCCGGGGCCCCAGCGTCCCCGATCCCGCCCTGAGGCAAACTTTTCGAGGTCCCCGAAGGCTCGAAGAAGCGGCGCCATCGACGTACCTGAGGCCGAGTGGGCTCGGCCGCCGGGCTGGGGTCGGTCGCTGCGGTCCCCTCCCCGCTCCGGGGGCCCAGGCGAGGGTCCCCAGCTGCCCCCCGCCCTCCCCCAGCCCGCCTTCTCCCCTCGGAAGCCGGGCTGGGCCAGCGGCGCCGGGAACTCGGCGCCGGCGAAAGGAGAAGTGGAAGTTGAGCGCGGCGCCCGGTCGGTCCCCGCGGCCGCCGGGGCCACCGTCCCCCTTCCTCCTTCCCTCCCTCTTTCCTCCCTGCCCGCCTGCCCCCGCGGCCCCGCGCCCGTGACTCACCTCGGCGCCGGGGCAGGCTGGTCCGGGCGGGCGAGGCGCAGGGCTCTCCCACACGTCGCGCCGCCAATGGCAAGTTGGAGGGCGAGATGCAAATACCAGGTGAGACGGCGGCGCCCCTGATAAAACGACTCCGGGGGGCGGGGTGGAGTGCGAGGGGGAGCTGGGTGGCCGCCAGGCAGGGCCACGCCGAGGGAAGGGGCGGCGGGGGCGCCCGGGGAGGGGGCGCGAGCCGGCGGAGACCTACACTGAGACACCCAAGCGAAAGGGGAAATTGCACTAGAGACACACACGTCCCCGCAGGCGGCGGCTGGGGCGGGCGCGAAGGAGGCAGGGCGGGAGGGAGGGAAGAGCCGGAGGGAGGGACCGACGGGAGGGACCGCGGGCGGGCGGGGTGGGTGAGGGAGCGAGGGAGGGACGAGGCGTCTTGGTGGAAACAGCGCCCCTCCACCCCTGGCCCGCCGCGGTCGCCAGCACGGCAGGGGGAGCCGTGCCAGGGGCCCGTGCGGCCTTTCCTTCCCCTCACGGCTCGCTCGCCCCGGGGGGCCGCAAGAGCAGGGCCCCTGCTGAGCCCACGTCGCGCACCCCTTTCTTGGTCCGCGCCCCTCAGTCCGCTAGCACGCGGCGGGTCCCGGGCTCTCGGCTCCCTGTCCGGGGCCCTTCCCGGAGAGAAGCCCCCACACAAGGCCTGGGAGAGAAATCTACTCCCCGGGAACCCTGGATGGCTATGTCCAGCCCCCTGGGCCTGCACACAAGCCGGTGGGCTTGACGCCTTTGGCCCACACGATTGCACTCCAGGTTATTGAGCGCCTGCTGTGTTCGGACCTGACAGGAGGGCGAGGGCGGGCGGAGCAGGAGCAGGGGTTGTGAGGCCAGGAGATGCCCAGAGGATGCAGTTCAGGAACTAGATGTCAAACACTGCGGAATCCTGGGCCAAATCGTGTACTTGGGAGTGACTGGAGAGTTTGGGGGACTTCTTAGGGAAGTAGAGCTTAGGGCTCCCGGTGGGGGAGACCAGACAGAAATGAATCAGGGGAAGGGCTGGGTTTGGGGGGTGCAGAGGCAGCCAGAGTTGGGGTACTGGGGGAAAGTTCGTGCACTTCTTCTGTCTGAAGCCGTGAACCCCAGTCTCCCATGCTATCTCCCCCTTACCCTCTCTGACCTGCCTGGGCATCCATACAAGCATCCACACTCCATCTTGTCCCACAGTGAGGAGGCTCTGTGAGGGAGATGGCTGGAAATAGTCACTTCTTATGGTTCTACATAGTCTGGAGGAAGGGCCCATCCAAGCCTCAACCCTGGCAGCTCCTTAGCAGAAAGTGGGAAAGCTGAAGGGGCCCCAAAGGAGGAAGGCCCTCTGAAGGGCAGGGTGGCCAAAGGGTCTGAAGTTCAGGGACCTGCTCAACCACCAGCATCTGCCTGCTTCCCCAGCCTTGGGAAAGGATGGTCTCTGGCACAGGACTAGGGGACAGGAAAGGTGGTGGATGATGGCAGCGAAGGCAGCTGCAGATTATAGTTTTCTGGGGAAAAAACCTAGGGGCTGGACTGAGGCACTGGCCCTTGAGATATCTTGCCTACCTATAGCCAAGTCCCCGAAATAAGCACCAAGAGCAGATTTCCATTTTTTCTCCTCTAAGTGGCCATACTTTCACCAGGGGATTCCTGATCCTGGAGCCTCACCATTCTCTGCTGGTCTCTTGTCCATGAGGCTCCCCTCTCGAAATCGTGGTAGGTCCCAGCCATCCCTAAGCTCCCTTTATCTTGACCTTGAGACTCACTAATAGATACAAACACACATATTTTTCCATTTTGCTAAGAGTTCAGACTAACATCAGACAGACCTGGTTTCCTATTCCAGCTGCACCATTTACCAGCTGTGTGTCTTTGGGCAAGTCACTTAAACTCTCTGAGCTTCACTTCCCTTATTTTTAAGTTGGGGATAATAAGAACCTACATCGAATAGCTGTGATGATTGGGTGCCTGGGTGACTCAGTTAGTTAAGCATGCGACTCTTGATTTTGGTTCAGGCCCTGATCTCAGGGTCGTGAGATTGAGCCCTGTGTCCAGCTCCGCTCAGTGCTGAGGATGGCGCCTGCTTAAGATTCTCTCTCTGCCCCTTCTCCCCATCCCTCTCCAGAAGAAAGAACGAAAGAGAGAAAGAAAGAAAGAAAGAAAGAAAGAAAGAAAGAAAGAAAGAAAGAGAGGGAAAGAAAGAGAAAGAAGGAAAGAAAGGAAGAAAGAAAGAAAGAAAGAAAGAAAGAAAGAAAGAAAGAAAGAAAGAGGAAGGAAGGAAGGGTGGGCGGGCTGCTGGGACGCCTGGGTGGCTCAGTCCATTGAGCATCTGCCTTCTGCTCAGGTCATGATCTTGGAGTCCCAGGATGGAGTCCTACATTGGGCACCCTGCTCAGTGGGGAGTCTGCTTCTTCCTCTGACCCGCCCCCTCTCGTGCTTTCTCTCTCTCACTCTCTTTTACTCAAATAAATAAATAAATAAAGCTTTTTAAAAAAGTGAAAAGAGGGAACCTGGGTGGCTCGGTGGGTTAAGCCTCTGTCTTTGGCTCAGGTCATGATCTCAGGGTCCTGGGATCGAGTCCCACATTGGGCTTTTTGCTCAGCAGGGAACCTGCTTCCCCCTCTCTCTCTGCCTGCCTCTCTGCCTACTTGTGATCTTTCTCTGAGTGTCAAATAAATAAATAAAATCTTTTTAAAAAGTGAAAAGAAAGGCTGTGATGACAATTGAATGAGATAACCTGTGTCTACAGCAGTGGTGCCTGGTGCCTAATAAGCCCTCAATCAATGTTAGCTACCTTCAGAAGCATCTTCATCCATGTTTCAACTTTTCTCAACCCCAGCTCTCAGAAGAATGTCTGATAAGGCCAGGCCAGAAGCTGCTGAGGGCTAATGGTGGATACCTCCTAAGAGCTGAAGCCTCAAGGCATGGAAAAGCCAGAGGAGAGTTCTTCTTGGGAAGGGCAGGGGGAGAGGGCACCGCGCCAACCAGCTAATAGGTAACCGGTGTCTGGCCCGAGTCCCCGCCAATGACCTGGAGCCCACCTGTGGGAATCCCATAAGTTCCCACCTTCCCCAGCCACTGAACACTAACCACAGCCCCAGGGTCTGGGAATTGTGGCCGAAGCAAACCCCACCCCCCACCCCCTTGATGAAAGTCTTGTGCTGACCTCGAGCTGGGGAGCCGTGCGCCGCAGCAGTGATGTCCCCGGCTCCATGGCTCCAGGTCAGCCAGGCTGCCCTTTCCGATGACCTTGCTGCTCCCTAGCCTGCCAGCCCTTCCCCACCCGGCTCCCCGCTCTTCCATTTGCCCATTGGGTGAGCCCCAGCCAGGTGGGGCCCATCGACTGAGATCACTACTCCTGACGACAGCCACGCTGTCTCTGCCAATGGCTCAGTTCCTGACTTGGCAGGAATTCCCCTTCTCGAGTTGCCCATGGATGCCCAGGCTGCGCTGCCCCATCCAGTGTGCACTCTCAGCCTCTCTCCTTCCAGCCAGTCCTCTCAAGCCTCAGAACCTGGATCCTTCCAAGAGCAGAGGGCCTCCTAGCTGCCCATAGCCTGTGCAGGGCCAGCTCGCTTGCCACTCCTGGGTTCAACCTGCCTTTCCACCTTGGCAGCTTTCTCAGCCCTTCTTTGTCCCCTCTTTCAAGCAGTGCCTATGTTCCTCTGCAAATCACCCCAGGTTCTTTAGAGACAAGGTAGATGGTTGCTTCCCCCCCTCCCTTAACCCCTTGGCCTCAGCAAATTCTATTCGAACCTGTGGCTAGAATAAAACACCACAGTGCCACAGATTCTGTAGCCATGGCCCTGACTTTCCACTACAGACACAAGCTAGAAAAGTCACCCATCAATCAGACTTTCAGAATGAGAAGCATATTCAAAAGCCCGGAGAGAAGTTATAGTTTAAAAGAAATCCTCCCACCTGTGAAGCTGAGAAGCCCCTTGTAATCCTTTCCGTCCAAACAGCAACCATTCCTTTGTTGAAATGTTCAGTAACTCTGGATTTGCCTCTACTGGGCTTACATGACAAGGCCCTAAAAAGCTCCAAATGGCAAATAGAAATCTCTACATCCCAGGTGGTTACTTAGCATCATAAAAAGTGTTTCTTCTAAAAAGGTTGTTGCATAGCAGGCTCCTGGATGGCTCAGTTGGTTAAGCATCTGCCTTCCGGCTCAGGTCATGATCCCATGTTCCTGGGATCCAGTCCCACATCTGGCTCTCAGCGGGGAGCCTGTTTCTCCCTCTGCTGCTCCCCCTGCTTATGCTCTTTCTTTCTCTCTCTCTGACAAATAAATAAAATCTTTTTTAAAAAAAAGATGGTTGGATAACTGTGAAAGATAAGAATTCCTTGAGATAGGTCATACCCAAGTGTTCCTTCTCCAGATGGTCTTCTCTTGCTCAGGTCCATCTTGGGAACTGACGAGGGGGGGGAGCCGGTGTGCCCAGGCCAAAGCACAGGCATGCAGATGGGAAGGTGTAGTTGGGAGCGACTTCCCAGATCATGACTTTGATCTGGGCAGCCACCTTCTTTGGCTGAGGCTCTTGGGAAGTCACTTGGTTCCATCCCCCCACCCCCACCCCCACAACGTTGCTTTCATTAAAATGGAGAGTTACACATTTCCCCTCCAGGCCTTGGCTGGGACAGGCTCCAACACCATAAGATCCCCTACAAAACTTCAGAGGTCCACCGGGTTTCACTTCTTGGAAGCCTGGATGGCAGTTCAGGGGTCTGCCTGGAGTGAGATGACAACGTTACCTAGCAGGTGCTGTGGTCCTTGAGTCCATCTTGGCTTTGGTGACTGCTGGGAGGAGCTGTTCCCACCACATGCACTGCTGGGAGTGGGCCAAGTGTTGGGGAAACAGATTCAGTGCCCTTCAGGCCAGCCCTCTTGGGTTGGTGGGAGATTTTTGAGTTGGGGGGAGGAGGAGAGACCCAGTCATTTGATTCATTTGCCAAAAATGAGGAAGAAGTGGCTTCGAGCAGTGCTCAGCAAATGAGGGCAAGTCCCCTGGAGTCTACTGGCCTCTAGCCCCTATCCTGGAGCCAGGGATCAGATTGGAAAAGTCCCTGGGACCAGGGCCAAGGGCAGGCACTTAGTCTGGGGCACCTATCAGAGGCAGGGCGGCATCCAGAGTTTGGGGGCACTGTCCAGTGGAGTCGGGGTTATCTCCTCAACCTCTGCCATCTGCTAGGCTAACCCCCACCTCATGTGGCTGGCAGCCTCCCTGCGCCCCGTAGCCCTTGTAGAGATTCCAAATGACACTCCAAAGGCGCCTCCCTTCACGGCCTGCAAGAAAAAACACGGGACCTTGGCCCAGCGGGCTGCTGCTAGGGGGGCAGAGACTGGGATGGAGGCATGGAGGGATGCCAACAAATAAAGGCTTTCCTGGGGGAGGGCACCACATGATTTCTGTGGTCCCTTGAGTGTGCTGGGGGACAGGGAACAGGCAGTCATAAGCTGGGTGTTCCCTTCTCAAATGGAGAGGAGGCTCAGGGGAGTGGGTGAGGCACCAGTCACATCGCATGTGGTGCTACATGTTATATACATGGTGAATAGCAACCCCTGGAGTTGTGCTCAGAGGTGGCAGTACGGACAGACCCAGGAGAGGTGGGGATGAGGTGCTTGGATGGAAAGAGAGATCGGGAAGGGCTCCCGATCTCTGAGACACCAGAGTGGGGGCACCAGGCCGGACTCCAGATCCTCGGGTCTGGGGATGAAGTAGAGGAGTGGGGAGAGGGTGTGAGGGGGCCTGGAGGGCCTGAATTCCACCTACTTCACATCCTGCCAAGGGGCGGTTCTGGGCTGAGGTTTGTATCAGGGGGTAGAGGATTCTGCTTTTTGGGGATTGCCCTATCCCACAGGGAGGCGAGAACAAGCCAGAGAGACGTGCACCAGGCAGAGACCCAATAGGAACGAAGCCACGCAGCTTCCCCACCCTGCCGTCCCTAGGGGGGTCGGGGTCGAGGGCTGTTGTTGTTGTCTCATCCAGAAAAAATACAACATTTAATGTCTATAAAGGTGCAGTATGAGTCATTTCACGGAATGTCTAGGCCCCTTCATTGGCAGCAAACAAACTTTCCAGCCCTCTTTTGAGGAAGCCATCCAACTCGGCTGCTGCTGCTGGTTTGTGTGTAAGAGAGTGTGGGGGGGGGGTCTTCGTGTGGGATGGGTCTCCGTAGGGTCTTGCCTGCCTATGTGGGTGTCCGTGTGGGTCTCTCAGATGTGAGTGAGGGTGCAGTCATGGCAGGAAGGTGGGGTGTGTGTGTGTGTGTGTGAGCTTGACTCTTGGATGTGAGTGGCAAGTCCCCTCGTGTGTGTGTGTGTGTGTGTGTGTGTCTGCAAGGCAGCATGGTATGTGAGCCTGTGTGTCTGAGGGTGTCTACGTGTACATTTTTTTCCTCATCACTGCCAAATTATCCTCCCATCTCTCCCCTCCGAAGTGAAGGGCTGGCCGAGGGAAGCTAGTGATCCAAAAGGGGGGCAGCTGCGGAGGGAAGAGGGACTGGAGGAAAACCAAAGCAATTCCACTGGTCGGAGGAAAGTGTCAGCCAAGGATGAAACTGAAACCGAGGCACCAGCACTTGGGATTGTCCTGGGGCTTCGGTTCCTCCCACTCCCCCGCCCCCTCCAGCGGGCTGTGGAGATTAGTCAGCCTGAAATTCCCATTCCTACAGCCTGGACTTGGGGGCTGAGGCTGTGAGGCTAGGCTAGAAATTGGCCTGTGGTTAGCACGTGACCCCATTAGCGCCCATTATCACATTAACACAAATTAGTATATCAGATCCTCTCCCAGTCACCTAGTGGGGCACAGGGCCAGGCTAGAGGGAGAGGCCACAGCTCAGGCCCTGCTCCTTGGAGGAGAAGCCAGCATGAGGGCATCAGGGGAGTGGACAGGCTGAGGACCGCTGCAGGCCTGGGTAGGGACCGAAAGAGGGGATAGAGACATCAAGTTTGACTATATGATCCTTTTCCTAGGTCGTGCTCTGGGAGGAGACACCTTGGGGAGGGGGTTAGTCTAAAGGAGGGGGTTTCCAGGAATAGCTGGGCACCGCCCTGTAGGAAGGAGGCCCGGGCTCTGAGGTCTGGGCAGGAGACAGACGGTATTTCTCCTGGCACACAGTGAAACACAGTGAAACGTTTAGGATCCTTTGGATTGTTTTTTTTTTTAACCCCTTTCCTCTTCTTTATGGAAAATCCTAAGGATAACTTTCTCAGATGGCTTTGGACATCCTGAAAGCAGGGGAGCTGGACTGACTGACAGAGGAGAAGAGGCACCCAGAACACTAGCACAGTGCATGGCTTTGATGTCTTGGCACAGAAATGGGAGATACTCCCCACCCATATATTTCTGTGTTAAGTAGTATCATGGGAATAGCCACTGGAGCCTCTGGAAAGGTTGAGGCTGCAGCCCCCAACAACTCTTTTTTTTTCCAGCTTAAATGTGTCTGGCCACAGGTTATTTTTGTGCCTTGATACTTTTAATATGTTAACTGAAGAGCCACCACATAACCATGAACCAACACGGGAAGGTCAGCGGCATCATGACTTCTAGAGCTCAGGGCCTGCAAGGAGGTAGAACACAAAGCTCTATCTACTGAGAACAAGGTTGCAAGTTTGAGCCCCAAATGGGCCTCTTAGCTTTTTTTTTC
Organism: Mellivora capensis; assembly: GCA_004024625.1. NCBI lineage: Eukaryota > Metazoa > Chordata > Mammalia > Carnivora > Mustelidae > Mellivora > Mellivora capensis. The sequence continues at coordinate 6,455 of PISX010027695.1, read as the reverse complement.
TTCTATAGCTGCCAAAGACTGAATTGAGACGCGCAGAATCCCTAACCATCGGTTTACAGGCTTACATCCAGCCCAAAGCTGAACCCCTGCCCCTCACCTAGGCTGAGCCCTGTTCCAGACTGCACCCCAGCCCCAGCCCCAGTCTATCCCGGTGCAGGAGATGCATTCTGGGTCTCAGGGGAGCCAGGCTGGAGAGTGGATGCTCAGGGAAACCCACCCCCAACGCCCCGAGAGACGCGACTCAAAGTTTCCATTCTACTGCCCGCGGGTCAAGAGAGCCATCCCCAGAGGAAAGACGGCCCCTAAACCACAATCCCTTTGCTGAAGGTGAGCCGCCCCAAGCTCTGTGGGGCCGGGGAGGTGGCCCAAGGGACTATTAAGAAGCACGCAGGAGTCAGCCCCACGCCGCGGCGCTAGCGCAGCAGGTCGGATCTCCGGACTCTCCCGCCACTTCGGTGGGAGCGCGAGGTCCGAGGGCCAATGGAGGTTCTGGCGGCCCCTCCCGCCTTTCCCTCGCCTCCCCCACCGCCCCGCCCGGCCCCTTTCTGGGCTCGCGCGCCTCCCAGCCCCGATCCGCTCTGGGGCTGGGCTCCACCCCCGACCCCCAACAGTGCGCCCAGGGCGCCTCTGCAGCGCCACCTGCAGGCGGAACGCGCGCAGCGCGGCGTCTCGGCCCGAGGCGGGAACTGGCGACCGTGAGGGTGGAGGAGGAGAGGAGAGGAGAGGTTGGCTCCTCTGTCCGGAGCTTTCCTGGCCCGCGCACGGCGTCCCCTCGCCATCCCAGCCCCGAGCGACCTGGCCAGCCCTGAGCTTTGTCCCGCGCCCTGCCCGGCGCCGACGGCCAGGGCTCCGACCTTCCACTCCTGCTGCTGCACTCTGAGCGGCCTCCTGCCCCGGGCGCCTCTTCTCGGGAAGCAGTGAAGTCACACCGAGCCCGCTCCGCTGACTCATGAGAATCCTCCCCCTTCCCCGGCACACCCCTTGAAACTTCCCCCTCTATCCCTTCTTTCCTGCTCCCACCCCCCCTTCCTCCCGTCCCACCAGGCGAGCCGGGGCGGCTCCAGGAGGACTCCTGGGGAGGATTCAGCGAGACGGCTGGGAGAGAAGTGGCGGGCGAGAGTCCCCACGAAGACATCCGTGTTTCTGTCCCCGCCCGGCCACTCCGCGCTCTTCTGGGGCGCACAGGGAATGTCCTGGGGGAGCTGCATGTTTGCAACCTCCCGCAGAACTCCCACCATGGTATTCTTCTGTAATTATCCACCTCACATAGTGCGTGCCTGCTGAGAGCGGGGCGCCACGGGACCTCCTTCCCTCCTCGGGGCCGGGAGTTCACCGGGTAGCTGAGGTCTTTTTGGAGCCTCCTTTTGGGATGAACGGAACCACAAGGGCTTGCGCCACCAAAGGGACAATTGTAGAGTGTTCTGAGCCATGAGCTGCCCTCCATCCCTGCATTAAGTCAAGCTGATGTCTTGAAAGGTCACTGTGGTCCTTTCTCCTAGGACTCGGTACTGGCCCAGTCCAGGTGGAGGTGGGAGCGACTTTGAGACCGAGGATTCCCTGTTCTCAGCACTCCCCTCCTCCCCCCACCCCCACTGTGCAGCTAGTTTGAGGACTCCCACTGGAGTAGACCAGAATCCCATGCCAGTTGTTTGGGATATTAATCTCAACAAAGTGGCTGAGGGCCTCAGGGCCTGATCAGAGAAGGCTTCAAGCTGGAGGGGCTCTGCTGGCCTCCCTGAAACACCTAAAACTCCCCTTTCGCTCTGGTGGGGCAGTGATCCTTAAGCATTCTTGTCCACCCAGCAAATCATGGTGCTGGATTTTCTTACCTTCCCTGTATACAGTTTCCAGCTGTCTCTATGCTTAAGAGCTGGGTGGTAAAGCTTGCAAGCTTCCTGGCTCTCTTGTCAGCACTTGGGGACATGGTTCTGCCAAGGCCATAACCAATGTGAAAATGGCCATGGACCAAGAGCAAAGTGGGTGTATAGGCTGGTCTAGGGTCTCAGGCCTTACGTGGCATGAGGGACAGTGTTATGAGCTCTTCCGTCAGCATCAGGTTGATAGCTACTCTGGGTTATGGTGGCTTTCCAGCCACCAGCTCTGCAGGGTGTGTTTGTTGGCAATTGGGAACCATTAAATGGTTGGGTAGAGATGTATGTGCTCAGATCATGGCTAAGAATAGTCCTACCATAGGGACGCCTGGGTGGCTCAGGTGGTTGGACGACTGCCTTCGGCTCAGGTCATGATCCTGGAGTCCCGGGATCGAGTCCCACATGGGGCTCCCAGCTCCACGGGGAGTCTGCTTCTTCCTCTGACTTTCTCCTCGCTCATGCTTTCTCTCACTGCCTCTCTCTCAAATAAATAAATAAAATCTTAAAAAATTAAAAAAAAAAAAAAGAATAGTCCTACCATAAAGCTTTCCCGGGGGTAATACTGGGCTTGAAGTCAACATTTTTTAGGGGCGGAAGGATGCCACCTTTCCTGGAGCCCAGTTTTTAGTCTGTCAACCTCTCCATGGAGAGCAAATAAGGCAAGGTGCAATTTCTAGGGGTCATAGGGTTTCTGGCTGTGACTTGCTGGATCAAAGAAGAATCACAAGCCATAGATTAAAAAAACAAAACCCCCAAAACCAAACCTGTAAATCTAGTTGAGCCGAAGGGACAGCAGAGGCCATGTGGAGAGACACTTGCCAAGAGCTTTGAGTCCCATTAGCGTCTGCTCTAGACCTTAGAGATGAAAGACAACTGAGCCCATGGCAAGGTGAACACAGTCCCGTGCACGCTCCTGAGAGACTTTTCTATACACAGGAGGTTCGAACTGAGAGTAGAGGGGTAATCTAGTTTGTTCCCCTCAGTTTACAGATGAAGCTACGGAGACCTAGGTAAGTAGCTGCCCCGGGCCATCCACGCTCAAACAGCAGGGCTGAGACTCACATCCAGGAGTGCCCTTTCCACTGTGCTCCACGGCTGGGAGAAAAAAACAAAAACAAAAACAAAAACATGGGCAAAGAGCACTTACTGGAACCTGAGGAAGACACACAGGGAGGAAGAAAACAAGCAAGGGAAACTGCAGAGATTCTGAGAGGAAGGACAAAAAATGAAGGGGCTGAGGAAAAGTGAAGAGAAAGAGTTGTATTCTCTTGAACATCAGTCCATCCTCTGTAATAAGCATCGTACACAGGTTCACTTAAGCATAGTAAACGTATTCATATTTCGTTCATAGAGTTGACAGAGAGGATACAACCATAGGATGGAGCGCTTTGGTCAGTGAAAGAAAAGCCTAGAGAGAAGCAGACCAGTACAGCATTGTGAGGAATCGCGAAGGTCCCTTCTGAACTCTCGCAGCAGACTCCCAGCACCGGTGTTGTGGGGATGGACCCCACTGCCCCTGCCTGTGGCCTCCACTAGGTTATACGGCCGTGAGGGCAGGGACTATGTATTACGCATTTTCTTATCTCCAGGGCCTACCGCACCATGGCATGCAGTGACTGTACGGCACACGTTTCCTAGCTGACCAATAATTGCATTCACGAGTCTGTGGATTTGTAAATTCAACGTCCACGGTTGGGGCTCCAGAAGCATCTCGGCGCTGCGCGGCAAGTGCCAATGCATCGGAATTGGGGGGGACCAGCCCGGGAAGTCAGGCACCTCTGTCCGCAGACACCAGATGCGGCGACTCCTGGGCTTTTCCCAAGTGACACACAGACCTCAGAGGCCTCACTGGGGCGTCTTGGGGAAGGCACAAGATGAGGCAAAATTCATGAGGGCCTCTGCCAGGCAATGTGCTTCTGGCAGATACATTGGTTTCTTACCTCCAAATTGCCAACGCCTACCAGCCAAAGACCACCAGGACCCTCCTGGGGTTGGACAAGTTAGGGCTACTGCTCACTGCAGTACAGGGAATGCACACCATGGGGAAGCACAGGGTGTGTCGGGAAAAGGGTACCAGGAACGGTTTATTAGAGGATTTGGGCCAGGCTGGGTGACTTGGGGAAGGGCTTTACTTTGGATTGGATGCTGTCAAGAAGCTCGAATCATCCAACAAATAGGTGCCTTATTCGATACATTTTACCCCCTGGGAGGGCAGACAAGAGTGAGGCTCAAGTGGTAATTGGTAAGGCAGCAGCAATCGCTCACATGAGACAGTATGGGGGTGGGTGGGCATTGGTCATCGCTGTGGTTTGGGCAACGTTTGTGTTTTTGTCTGTGTTCACACATGATTATGAAGTGCCTTGTTTTTGTCTGCATCCAACCATGGTCACAGTGGCTGTGTGCAATGCTAACATCTTGTGAATCTGTTCACATTCAACAGAATACCCTGGCCTAACGGTGAGCACCAGGCCCTTCGTAGCAACACCACTGCCTGCTGACAGTCCCAGGCCAACCTCCAGATGTCAGGGGCTGCATTTCTCTTTCTCAAACTATCCATTTGGAGATGATCCTTGTTTTCCAACCAGGGCTTGGCAGTCCAGTATCTAAATATTTCGACCCTCCCTGTACTCTGACCCAGTCACACCCATCTGTAGAACCAGCCAGGCAAGGGAACGTCATCACTGGCTTGGGCTGTGTGTCTATGTGTGTGGTTTTGTGTACATGTGTCTGTGCCCGCCAGAAATTCCCTGCTAAGTTGGGAAAGAGGCCAGAGGGGGGTTCTACTTCACCTCTGGGCGCAGCAGGACTTGCCCTCTGCTCAAGAGAGCAAGGCACTGGGGTTGGGTCCCAGTAATCTCCAGGGAAGTAAGGGTGCCCTGCTTTAGGTGGAGTCAAGGAAGGACAGAGGGGATATTGCAGCTGCCAAGCTTTAGAGGGGAGGAGCGGGAAAGGGAAGGGGTAGGGGTGGAAGAGAGGGGAGAGTTCCTTTGTATAAATGGGTCTCTAGAGAAGCCGCGGATTTTCCTTCAAGGAAGTAGCCTGCAGTAGGTCACTGTGGATCCCCACCCCCATCCCTTTCTGCTTTAAGCCTCTTTTTTTAAAAAAAGATTTTATTTATTTATTTGACAGAGAGAGATCACAAGCAGGCAGAGAGGCAGGCGGCGGGGGGGGGAAGCAGGCCCCCCACTGAGCAGAGAGCCCGATGCAGGGCTGGATCCCAGGACCCTGGGATCATGACCTGAGCTGAAGGCAGAGGCTTAACCCACTGAGCCACCCAGGCGCCCTGCTTTAAGCCTCTTGTCTCCCAAATGGGCCCTGTTGATTAGAACAACAACAAAGTCATGTATGTTGACCTCATCCTCCACTAAGAGGCTTACTCTGACTCCTTTCCAGTCAAACATGCTTCCTTCACTCAGGTCCATCTCTGCAGCTGAAGTGTGAGCATGTCTCCTGGGTGCCTTAGAGGCACTATGATGTGGTGTCAAGGTGCCATCAGATAGCATTTGTAAAATGGCAAAGAAAAGTGAAATTGCAGTCAAGTGGGTGGGCTCCAAACACCCAGCGTTTTGGCAGAGCCCCAAGCCTTCTCTGCAGGGCGTGGCTGGCCCTGAACTGCACTGTGCGGTGGCCCAGCTGCCCCCAGGCCAGCTCTCAGGGGCCAGAACTGGTCCTGCTCCTCTTCTGTCTGGTTAGAAAAAGGTCCCTGCAATCCTTGGGGGCCTGGACAGATCAAATGTGTCCTGGGTATCTGTGGCAAGTCTCAGCAGCGGGTGAAGTAATGGGGGTCTGATAACCTGGATTACAGAGAACAGAGGTTACAAGGCAGAGGGTCATTTTTGCAGCAAGCCCTGTTATCTAGCATCATCCAACCAAGTGACGAAGAACTTGCTCAGGACTCTGCTGGGGTTTGGGGGGATGCGGCACATTATCCTCATTCTGAGAAAAAAAAAAGGTCTCTGTTCTGGGATAGCTTACTACCAATTCTGGGAGTGAACCTTAATGATGCGGAGAATGACTTAATGAACAATCAAGTTCAAAGGTAGTAGGTGCAATTGGAGTTCAGACATGAAATCATGCACGGGCACTAATCCAACTGATACCACGTTACCAAGGTGCAATTTCATTTGGGTCTTGGGAGGTGAGCAGGCGGGGATAGGTGAAAGGGAGCAGTGATGACATTCCAGATGTGGCGAGCACAAACAGTTTAAGGGTGTGAATAAACCAGATGTGTATGTGTGCATGAGTCTGTTGTGGGAAAGGAGGCGGGATGGGGGCAGGGAGGGCTGAGGTCGGGAGCTCTGTGGAAGACTTTGGACCAGGTATGGCTGGTGACAAGGAGTCACTGTACATTCTTCACCTGGGGGTTGGAGGTACAGCTGGGAGGACATGGACTAAGAGACGCTTTAGGAAGTGATCTAGCAGGGTGCCTGGGTGGCTCAGTCCTTAAGCAGCTGCCTTCAGCTCAGGTCATGATCCCGGGGTCCTGGGACCGAGTCCCACATCGAGCTCTCTGCTCAGGGGGAAGCCTGCTTCTCCCTCTCTCACTCCCTGTTTGTATTCCCTCTCTCGCTGTCTCTCTGTGTC
>PISX010027694.1:0-22638 GCA_004024625.1 Mellivora capensis | reverse complement strand
GCCATGGTCGCCAAACTGTGGAAAGAACCAAGATGCCCTTCAACAGACGAATGGATAAGGAAGATGTGGTCCATATACACTATGGAGTATTATGCCTCCATCAGAAAGGATGAATACCCGACTTTTGTAGCAACATGGACGGGACTGGAAGAGATTATGCTGAGTGAAATAAGTCAAGCAGAGAGAGTCAATTATCATAAGGTTTCACTTATTTGCGGAGCATAACAAATAACACGGAGGACATGGGGAGATGGAGAGGAGAAGGGAATTGAGGGAAATTGGGGAGGAGATGAACCATGAGAGACTATGGACTCTGAAAAATAACCTGAAGGTTTTGAAGGGGTGGGGGGTGGGAGGTTGGGGGAGCCTGATGGTGGGTATTGTGGAGGGCACGCATTGCATGGAGCACTGGGTGTGGTGTAAAACTATGTATGAATTCTGTTACACTGAAAAGAAATTTAAAAAAAATTTAAAAGTACCTATCCAAAATAAATACATAAATAAATAGAATTTTAAAAAATAAATAAAAGTAACTGTCCAAGGTAATTAATTTCCTTGAGCCTCAGTTTACTTATCTATATAATAGGAGACAGTATTCCTAGCAGCCCCGTCCCTGTGGAAATTTTGTGAAGCTGTCTTGAATGCTTGCTGGATGCCAAGCACTGTGTTAACACCCCTGTGCCTCATTGGGTGAGGAACTACCATCAATCAAGCATTGACTTGCTTGTCAATGTGGCCATTGCTGCTATAAACATCAATCAAGCATTGACTATGGACTGGGTGCCATGTTTTATGGCTTCATCTGTTTCAGTCCTCCCAATAAACTCACCACCTTGGGCTACAGATGATTGTCTTCATTTTCAGATGAGGAAAACCGAAGCTCAGGAAACTTTTCCAAGACCAGGAGCTAAGAAAGCAATGGAGCTAAAATTTAAACCAAGCTAGTAAGACCCTCTAATCCAAGACTCTCCCAAGAATAATGTGGGAGGATATGATAGAATGGCAGGGATGGGGGAGAGGGAAATAAAGAAATAAAGAAGAGAAATAGAAAGGGGGAGAGCAAGAGAGCTAGCAGATGGAAAAGTGAAAGATCTCAGGGTGAGGTGGGTGGCAATGAAGGAAGAAAGAGAAGGACAGGGAAGGCTGGCTGTACGTGATTAGCAGATGACCCACTCTCTCTGCTGACGCATCTGCTTTTACAGTTCAGGGCGTTCTGCTAGGTTTCCTGAAGCCAGGGGCCCCCCTGCAGCCCCCTCCTTGTTCTTCTTTTCCTAGCCTCTCCCAGGTTCCAAGGTTTGAGTGAAGCATGTGCTTCATTCGGATGCACAAACCGGATGCCTCTAGTTTGTGCAGACAATTGCTTAACCGTCATTTAAGAGAATTGATGCAACCAAGCTTTAAACACACGTTGGTTACACTGACATCCGAAAAGAGAAAATAGACTTCCTTCCATGAGTGGGAAATTCTTCTCACAACAATTATTCCAAGAAGGAAGCACAGGCAGGAGGGCCTCAGCTGTAGGCCCAAGGAACCTGACAAGTTCTACAGACTATCTTCCTCTAGACACTGGTCAGAGTGCTGGGGTAATTCCCAAGAGTCCTTAGGGCTCATCAGCCTTGAGTAAATCTTCCTTCCCAGAAGAAAAAGGGGGTAGAGAACCCTAAATGATTTGCCCTTTCAGAAGTTTTTGAGCAGTCCCAAAGTATTAGCTCCTGCTCCCTGGGCTAGCCCTTGGAGGCAGGTGGCACCTGCTCCCCTCTTCCATGGGCTGGGTGATGGCACAAGTATTTTCTTATTGAAAGTGTTGGAATTACTTATGGATTTTCAGTTCTCAACTAACCATGCTCCTCTGTGGCCCATACCCATGGAAGACCCGTCTCAACCCCCTACCCTAGTGGGCCACTGCCCATGTTTATCAGCCACCATGGGTCAAATAGAAAAAAATAGGGTCAGACCACACTGCTGTTCCATTTCTGAGGAAATTCTCTTTGTGCATCATCACATGCCCAGTAACTCTGATGACTCAGGTCTCGGGTCAAATGTCACCTTCCCAAGGGGCCCCTCCCAGCAACCTTCCCTAAGGTGACCTTGTTCTTTTTCCCAGGCTCTTCCTGCTTTATTTTCTAAAAGCTTATTTCTTTAACCCAGGCCACCATATTGACAGACTCCTGGCACTGCCAGCTCTGTAAGTCTCTACCAGAACCCTGCTCGTGGAGCAGAAGAGAGCTCCTAGCAGACTTGAGAAGAAGATGTTCTTGTGCCGCACTGAGGAATGACCCAGAGGTCAGCATCAGAGTATGGAGTGCCCCAGAGCCCCTCTTCTCTCTTCCACAGCCCTGTCCCTGCCCCCAAAAGGTCCTTCTTCTTCCTCTTTCTCCTTCTTGTCAGAGTGGAAAGCACCAAGCCCTTAGAGCCATCACTTCCAGTTGTAAACCCCACCACTGCTTTCTGACTGTGAGCTTTTCTGTCACTATGAAACTGCAACTGGAAACATATGGATGGAACAGGACTATTTCAAGGATTAAATGAAATAACTCTATGGTAAGCCTGGCATATATTAAGCATCAATTAATATTCATTGTCTTGCATTCTTTGTTTCTCTCCTCCCCTCTTTTTCCTTCCTATCATTTCATTCCCCGCCTTTCTTTCAACCTTTACTCTCCACTCATAAAGATTCTGACAGAGTTATCAGTAGGACTTAGTACTTAAAATGCACCAACTTAGATAGGCATGAATGCTAGGGAAGTTATCTCTTGGTGGGGGGGGGTGTAGAGGAGGGGTGGAGAAAAGTTTAAGACAGACTGTTTTGAGAAATGTCAATGGCAAGACCCAGAAGAAACCCAAAGAGGGGGCTGGAGGGGTAGGAGATGTGCTCTGCAGTGGTATTTGGCGATATGCTCAGACCCGCATTTTTTGAGACACTAGCCTACTTATCCTGGAGACCACTGTATTAGCACAGTTGGGCAGGGAGATTTGAAAATATAGATGGCATCAGATCTGAGGTGGAAGAAAGAATCCCAGATTGGGGAGAAACAACACTGTTTCCACCCCTACTCCCACCCTCCCAGCTCTGCCCTTAGCCAGCCTTAGAGCCTAGGAAAAGTCCATTCACCTCTGGAGCCTCAACCTGCCCTCTGAAAATTGAAGTGAGACAGGAAGTTCTCACAGGTGTCTTCTAGATCATACATGCTATAGCTAAACCAGACCAAAAGGTTTTCTGCAGCCATCCTTGAGAAGGGAGTGAGGGAACACCTAGGTAGCTCAGTCAGTTAAGTGTCTGCCTTTGGCTCAGGTCATGGTCTCAGAATCCTGGGATGGAGTTTCTTTTCAGGGTCCCAGCTCAGCAGGGAGTCTGCTTCTTCTTCTGCCCCTCCCCAAACTCATGATCTCTTTCTTACTGTCTCAAATAAATAAATAAAATCTTTTAAAAAGAATAAAGAAAAGAGTGAGGGCAAAGAGCAGCAGAAGCTTAGAGAAGCACCATTTACTGGACTTTTTGGTTTAGTCTAGTTTGGTTCCTGAAAATCTTACTCGTTTACAGCATAGATTCTGTTCAGCCTGGCTCTGTTTTCACTGCCCAGGGTTGGTGGACTGGGACTAATTGCCACAGCTTTCCGAATTTCCTCCATCCAGCTTTGCTGGGGTCTCAACTCCTCTCCAGTGGAAGCTCTCCTCACACACTTAAAAGCTGAGCTCTCTCAGAGAGGTGCCTGCAGACAAACTGGCCTCTCTTCTGCTATATTCATCTGAAGCCACGGCAACCCTCTCTGGGCCAAAACCGCTCACTAATTAATACATTTCACAGGGTGAATGGAGCGCTGGCACCACAGCCAGCCTGGGGCAGCTCCCAAAGCCACGGGCCTTGCTCAGTGCCCAGAAAGAGCCCTGCCTGGAGACAGTCTGTGCCAGCTCCTCACTGCCATGCCAGCACCTCACCCTTCTCATCTGAACCCGGAAACGCATCGCCTGCCAGCACCCCCCGATTCCCAGCTGTGTCATTCTCTTTTTCACCTGCTCCCATTTCTACAGAAGCATAGGTCACAGTCCTGAGGCACCTGATCTATTTTTCATTCTCCCCTTCTCTAGGCAGAATGATGGATCGACTCTGGAAAACCCATTAGGGAAGGGCTGGGCCATCCTGCATTTCCGTCAGGCCTGTCCAGGTGACTTTGAGTCAAGCCACTGAGAGCCATTTGGCTGTGGGACTGTCTCTGTGGGACACCATGTTTACTTGGGCCGCTGACCCTGGCCTTAGAGGAAAAGATGAAGGATTAGTGACACTCGGCACCTAAACCCCTTCCCCTCATCCATCCCTGTCGAAGACTTTATGAAGCCTCTTTAAATTATATTACAGTGTTTGAGAAGCATCCATTGCCCTGATGAACTAACCCACTCTACCCTGCACACGAGGTAGGATCCTTCCTTACCTGTCAGGCCAGCCTATAATAGACACAGGTCTCCAAACGTCCCAGTGAGTTCCCAAATTGCTAGGAAGCCAAGAAAGAGGAGACCAGAATGATGGCTCTGCTTGGACAGTGTTGGGCTTCTCGCACAGGGGACTTTATCCATAAGGAAGGGCTTTTTGTTTTGACCCCACAGAGGTTGGTGACTATGTTTGCAGGCTGATGAGGTTTCCTATCAACTCTTCAGTGAGGGCTACAGATTTATAAGGATGGAAGATGAAATTTTCAACTTCTGTAATAAGGATTAGACCATCACGTTCACCAATCCCAGTCTTACATGGCAAAGTAATTACTTCCCCCTCAACATCTCTCTTTTGACACCCTATAACTGCAGTTGTCAATGGTCTACTTATTTTCAATGACTCGGCCAAAGCCTCCCCTTTTCCGTGAGCCATCTAGCCTCCTATGGTTCCTTGCAATGTCTCCTTTATTTTCTACTTCCTTGTGTCATCCTTCAAGTGGTTGTTACCAGAATTATCACTTGACTCTTCTGTTTTAATCTCTTCATCTGCTCTATTGAATGCCCAGCTCTTTTTCTTTTTAAAGATTTTATTTATTTATTTGACAGACAGGGATCGCAAGCAGGCAGAGAGGCAGGAAGAGAAAGAGGAAGAAGCAGGCTCCCTGCCGATCAGAGAGCCCGATACAGAGCTCGATCCCAGGGCTCTGGGATCATGAACCGAGCCAAAGGCAGAGGCCTTAACCCATTGAGCCACCCAGGTGACCCTGTCCCGCTCTTTTTGAGAGATACCATGTCTTGGGTGTTTTTCCATTCCTCAAACTGGCTACACAAAAAGCTGGCCACATCCTAAACTATTATTAAATATTTCCTGGCTATGCCAAAACAGAAATATTGGCTTGCTTGGTATGTTTCTTCAGGTAAAATAATAAACTGAGTTTCTACTTCAAATGGGGTATATTAATCTCAGGGAGCCAAATGAGGTGTGAAACATTGCTGGGTGAATAACCCGGAGTTAGGAAGATACCCATATGCTAAATGGAAAAATCTTGACCAAGCTAACCAGGTGCTTCCAGGACCTTCTTTGTGATAGCAATGTCAGTCCCATGGACTGTTGCCTTCCTTTCAGAGTGATGCTGTCATGCCAAGGAAATAAATGGTCCTATCTCAACTGACTCATTTGCTGGGAACAACAGATTCATATGACAGATCTTAGGTTGACCCACATTGTGTGTCCACACCCCCCCCAAAATGATTATATCATGTGTTTAAATTAAAGAGCATTAAAAATTACAATTTTTTGTTTTCTTGGCATCATCCATTGACCTACACCTGATTTTTACTATAATGTTATAAGTTTTAAAAATGATTATAACGTATAATACAGAAAATGAGAGAGACATTTTAGAATGTATCAAAATATAAATATGGTCACCTAATATCCAATCTCCTCAGCGTGGGCTATAAATAAATGGCCTTTTTATCTCAAAAATACTTTATTTTGTGCTCAAAGTGACCTATTAAATTCTGCCAATTATATTTGAATTTGGATTGCATTTCAGGGCACTAGTTTCTTTATCAATAGAATACAAAGTTGAACTAGACATTATCTAAGATCACCTCTAATCCCTCCATGTTTTCATGCAAGGCTCCTACTTACTTTTAATAAGCTCCCTTTTACCACTCTTTGGCAAAGCTTGGATAAGAAAATTCTATATAAGGATGTCCTTGGGGATAGGACCCATACTACAAGGGGAAAAACAAAAAGAGATGAGGTGTCATCAAGTCAATTCCAGAGGTACTAGCAACCATTGGGAAGGTAGGGAAGAGGGATGAAAAGGAGAGTAAACTTATGTTCTGTGTCAGCAGAATTGTGAAATTGGCAAAACTGTCCTAGAGCCCTTCCCACACAGCTCTAATTTCCCTAACATCAAGATTCATTTTCCTCCACACTGGAATAAACCAATGCTTGGGAAAAGATGACTAAGGTGAAGGTAAGAAGAGTAGTAGAGATTGCTGTAGAATGGCTCCCATACTCAGGCTTAGCATTATGGACCTTCAAGCGTCTGAATAGCACATGTTGAAGAAAAAGTCCAGGTTGATTATTGCCAAGAGTCAACAGCTAGGAAGAGTCTTCCTAAAGCTGGTCTGTGTGTCTGACCATCCTATCCTTCAGGAGTAGGTCATGATACATGATACAGTGTACTGATAAAACTTCATACCTGTCTTAGACCTGAACTGCAAGCCACAATCTGATGTGAATTCAAATTTTAGGAAGGTCACTTCCCCTTTATGGGCCTTAGAATTATATCTTGCTCTTCAAGATCTCCCAAGTCTTGTGCTTTACTTTGCCAGGGACATTATTGTCTGTTTAGCCAGAACCTCAGGGTGGAGTAGAAACAGAGACAATGCTGACTGCTATCACCTCACTGCCAATCCCTGTGCCTCTGCTTAGTCAGACAGCCAGTCAGACCTATTTCCTGGCAACTCTTCCTCTTATTTTAAAACTTATGGTAGAAAAGTTGGGGCAACGTGAGCCCTTCCATGGGTGGTACCATTCACAGAGATCCCTATGAGTTGTGGTGAAATTTTCCCAGAAGGTCCCTGGAGGCAGGAATTCAGCAAGCAATGGATGCTTAAAGGAAGTGGTAATTGTCCCTGCAGACCATTGTGGGGCCAGCTGGCACTCCTGGAAATATTAACCAGAGGGAGTATGCATCACCTGAAATGCACAGCAGATGCAATAAACTAAGTTTTCTCTGTATAGGTTTGGGTATTCCAGAAGTGAAGTTTTCTCTCACTCGGTTCCTTGTCATGAAGCACATCAGAAACTTGAAGAACTGTGTAAGGAAAGCAGAGGTAACTGAGGAACAAGCTGACCCCTGTACCTGCGTGAATGAACATAAACCCTGTCTTAGAAGCCAGAGCACACTGTGATTCCAGCCTTGAGCATTTCTGTAGAGAGAATAATAAATGGTCCCTCCATCTTACAAGAGAACAGAAAATGAAGCTATGGCCTGAACCCATAGCAAAGCAGAGTTATAACCTTCTGCTTGATGGAGTAGTATGACTTAGATTCTAGACTCAAGTGACCAAGGGAATAGTTTTCCCAGGAGACAGGTCAACTCACACTTTTAGAAGTTGAGAGGTATGCTGTTTTGATTGGGGTCAGACTGTGGAGCAAGATGACTTCTATGCTGCTGTTACCTAAAGGAAACAGTTTCTAGCAGGAAATGTTTTGTTGAGTCCTGAACCTCATCAAGACTTACGATGGAAGAAGAGTCCATTTTAAGTTTGTAATAATTGAAAGATATTTAAACCTACAATCTGAAGATAGGGGATCTCTTCAATACAACTAATGTAAATTCAAGAGACAAAGGGCATGTAGATTGCATTATATAGGTAGAAAAGAACCGTCTTAAACTATAGCTACCAAAGCCACCTCACACCTCACGTCCAGAGAACTGGTTTGTTGTTCTAAGTGTCAGGTTTTCCTGCCAATGCTATGGCCCCCACCTCTTTCAAGAGGCCTCCCTCGTACAAATTTATTTTTCACTGATGGCCAAAATGGGAACAACTATATAAAAAGATCAGGATAAATATATTTTCTTCAGAGGGAGTTAAAACCTGAGGACACCTGGATTAAGCTGGAATATTCAGAACTCTTTTTGCATTCACATAGCAGAGGATATCTGCATCTTGTTTATTCCTCTAACAAGGAAGAAAAGAGAAAGAGGGAGGTCTTCTGAGTTATGGAAAAGTGGATGAGGAGTTCCTCTGGGGGAAAGATGTTATGTCTGGCACTGCATCAGTCTTCTGATAGCCCCTTGTCCCTAAAAAAGCCCAACACAACTCTGTCTTCACTGTGTGAGGACAGTTTTGGTTTTGGGTGGGCCCTGCAGATCCTAGAGGTAGAAGGCATTTAGTGGTCTGCTGACCCATATCCCTTATTCTTTTATGTAGAATTTGAAGCTTGGGAAAGTTATCTAATTTCCCTGGGATCACAGAGGCATGTGACAAAAGCAGACCTTAAACTCAAGTCTCTTGATTCCCAGTCCAGACCACAATATCCAACCACAAATACTTTGCTTAAATATTCCATTATCTTGACTTCTCTTTTGGGGGATTATTCTCTCTTAGTCTTGATTCTCTAGGTACCTGTGTCTTATGCCCTCGGACCCCATTTCCAAATATATCCGACTAGACCAGAATGGACACCTGACCCAAGGATAGTCTATCCATGAACTGGAAAAAGACTTGTGACCTGAATCAAAGTAATATAATAGGTGGACCAATAAGAACTTTCATATCAGTTATCCATGCTAGGAGCTACAGAAGGAAGGTATTACTGGTCTGAGGACCTAAGCCAAGAAGTCCTGTAACATGGGGCTGAGGGCCTCCTGTGAGATGAGTTAGCAAAGGAGGTTTATAAAGAAACAAAAGAAAATGAAACAAGTGGGAAAGAAAGCCAAGGAAAAGGACTGGTTTTCTTCCCTCTTCTACCTGCGACCTGGTTGTATTTCTGATACCATAATGGTATCTTGGCATCTTTTCTTCTTCATATCTCTGACTTCCCCTCTAGGCGTGGGGTAGGTCCTCCTTCTGATTGGTAGACTGTGGGCCCAGATGTTATCACTTGCTTTCCCAGCCTATGTAGCTTGTAGGGTGTTGGCATTTTCAGCTTCTATAGCAAGAGATAGGCTTGATTGTATATTCTTACCAAAAATAGAAAGGAGGCCATGCAAAGTGTCCTATGTCTATTACAGTGTCCCCAGGTACACTCAGAACTTGGGCACACAATTCTAAAATCCTCTACTTGGCCTCTTTCTCTAGCCACTGCTATATCAATCAGCAACATGAAGATTTTGAAAACCTTTGTACAGGTACAATTGCCTCAGCCCTATGCTTCATATCTCTCACATCCTACCTTGGCACTGTGTAGTGGGATGATGGTGAAACCTGCATCACCCTCAAACATATACACACTGGAAGTGCAGGAAAGTTAATTCATGCTAGGCCACCTTTGACCAAAGAGGAATGGGATGTGATAGCTACATTCTTCTCCACTTGCTCCTCTAAATGGATCCTTCCAAGACACATTGTATAAGATTCTTCAGAATGTCCCAGCAGTACCACACCTCAGTAGCCTGCAGTGGTTGCCAACTCTTTAACACATCTTTGAATTGTTTTCCATCCTCCCACACTTCATTTCCCCTATCCTATTCTCGTTTGCTGGAATAATACTCCCAAAGGAACTACCTGTAATCAAGTTCTTGTCTCACACTTAGGTTCCAGAGATCCCAGGCTAGGTTAACTGAGGAAATTATGTTTTTGACCTTTGATCCTGATTAAGATAATTTTATGTTTCTTGAGAATGGTCACCTGGAGTCAGCATGGATCTGATCCAGTACGTGTGGTTGTGATGGTTAATTTCATGTGTTGACTTGACTGGGCCACTGGGTTGGTGCCCAGATATCTGGCCACATCTTCCTGGATGTGAAGATGTTTCCTGTAAAGATGTTTCCAGATGACATGAGCATTTCAACTGGTGGGTAGGTGAGTGTCACCCAACCAACTGAAGATCCAAACAGAAAAAGAAAGGCTGAGTGAGAACAAACTCCTCCTGCCTCCTTTGGCTGGATCAGTGATCTTTTCTAGCTTCACAATGGTACAAGACTCATCTTGGGTCTTGAAACTGCCAGATTTCACTAAGCTCTCCTGATTCTCAGGCCTTCAACTTGGACTGGAACTAAATCATTGGCTCTCTTGGGTCTCCAGCTTCCCTATGGCAGATCTTGGGTCTTCTTAGCCTCCTTTATTGCATGAGCTAATTCCTTACAATAAATTTCTCTCTGTATATATATATAGTATTAGTTAGGGTTCTCCAGAGAAACAGAATCAATAGGAGATTGTGTGTGTGTGTGTGTGTGTATAATTTTATATATATAATACATTTAAAAGTTTATATTTTATACATTATATGTATTATATATAAGTATGTATTATTCATTTATAATTTTATGTAAATTATATAGACTATACTTATATATAACACATAAAAGTAAGTATATAATATACAGTTATATATTTTATATATACATATAGTCTTCTATAGGTTCTGCATCTCTGAAGAACCCTAACTAATATATTTGCACACAGCTCCAAATGCAAATCATTTAGAATTATTAGAATTAGAATTATTAAAATGCAAATCATATAGAATTAACCAGTTCAGACAGAATCCTAAGGATCCTAATGTGCCCATAGACCATGACCTTTTCAAATAATAAACTATACCAAATTGCTCTACTCATTCTCTACCACCAGTTTAATGCATAGCAGCAATTGGGCAGCAGACAAAGAAAATTAGCTAGAAAGAAGCTAAATGCCCATTTTCCACTGTCTATTTGCCCTCTGCTAGATTTTTATGGAAATCAGTGTTTGGTTGCCATATTAGTTTCCTCAGGCTGCCCTAAAACATTCCATAAAGCAAAGTGGCTCAAAATAATAGAAATTTATTCTATCATAATTCTGAAAGGTAGAAGTCAAAACTCAAGGTTTCAACAGGGCCATGCTCTCTCTGAAGGCTCTAGGGGAGGATCTTTCCTTGCTTCCTCCTAGATATTGGTATTGCTGGCAATCCTTGGTGTTCCTTGTCTGTGGCATCGTAACTCTGATCTCTGTTTTTGTCTTCACATGGCCATCTCTCTGTGTGCCTCTGGGTCTAAATACCTTTCTTCTTATAAAGATACCAGTCATTGGATTAGGGCTCAACCTAATCCATTATGACCTCATTTTAACTTGACTGTTTCTGCAAAAGCCTTATTTCTAAATAAGGTTGTGTTCATAGGTTCTGGGTTGACATGAATTTTGGAGGAACATTATTCAACACAGCAGGGATGCTGAGTCGGCTCAAGAAACAACTGGCCATTCTCTGCGCCTGGTGAAGTGAGGACAATATTGTGGTAAAAGGAGGAGAGAGGCTCAAGGAAGTACAAATGGAGCCAGACCCCATTTGGCAATGATGGTGATCATATTCTAGGCCCAGAGGAGACCTGAGGCTGCCTGAAAGTCAGCCTCATGCTTGGTTGAGGTGGGGCTGCCACAACAGCTGCTCCTTTAAGGAAACATCCCATGTCCACCCAGGATGTAGAGCTTCTGGGATCCTGACTAACATGTCCTGATTTTCCCCCTGAGGGTACTCACTGTGTCAGCTTTCTAGGGGGCAAGATTAACAATGACTTTCTATTTAGAAAGGTTATAAGTAAATATTCCCAAATAAATGAAAAAATAGGTAAACAGGTCACTTTTTAAAGTGAGTCGTGGCTAAGGCCTAATGGAGCCTCTGAAGAATGTTAGAGAACCCTTCAGGGGAAGAAGAAGGCTGCCTGAGAGCCAAGCATGACATTTTGAGAGAGGAACTCCTAAGAGCACTGGAAGTGTTCCCTTCACTCATTGTGAAGACTTGGGCAAGAACTTCTATTCTGGAGATCAGTTTGATTGAAACAGGCAAGAACTGAGCCACCCCATGGCCTGTTGTCCAGTATTCTGTGATTTGAAACTATAACCTCTTTGAAGGCAGAGACCACATCTCTCTTATTTGCCTTTGGATGCCCAGGTCCAAGAATAGTACATGACACTTAGGAAAATAGTAAGTATTTATTCATTGAATGAATGTTGGGCATGAGCTGGTTAGATTGAAGAGAAGCTATTCATTTTCAATCCACAAAGGGAAACTCAAGAAGCATGTTTTCCCCAAGGGGAAAGGAATATAAATGGTGGAATTCTGGGCACCTATTGAGGAGGGACACACTGTAAACAATGTTGAAAGATAGAACAATATATAACTTGTGGCCTCTGCTTCGGTTTGTTAACATCGAATGATAGAAATAAGCTAAACACTCTCAGATAGTATAATTACTTGAGTCTAAGATTTTAAAAATTAAGAAAAAAATTTTAAAACTCCTATACATGTGTGTGATATATAAGAGAGGACAGAAAGTTACTCTTGATTAGGAGAGTGAGAGAAGGTTTCATTAAGAGATGCCCTTCAACAGATGAATGGATAAAGAAGATATGGTCCATATATACTATGGAGTATTATGCCTCCATCAGAAAGGATGAATACCCAACTTTTGTATCAACATGGATAGGACTGGAGGAGATTATGCTGAGTGAAATAAGTCAAGCAGAGAGAGTCAATTATCATGTGGTTTTGTTTACTTGTGGAGTATAAGGAATAATATGGAGGACATTGGGAGGTGGAGAGAAGTGAGTTGGGGGAAATCGGAGGGGGAGATGAACCATGAGAGACTGTGGACTCTGAGAAACAAAATGAGGGTTTTGGAGAGGAGGGAGGTGTGGGGTTGGGTGAGCCTGGTGGTGGGCATTATGGAGGGCACGTATTGCATGGAGCACTGGGTGTGGTGTATAAACAATGAATTCTGGAACACTGGAAAGAAATTTTAAAAATAAATAAAAATTTTTTAAAAAAGAAAAAAAAAGAACCAACACATTGTCTTGGGAGGCTAATAATCAAATGTAATTTTGGACCTTAGAATATCTTGAAATTCATTATCTTGTGGAAACATGCAGACTTAGGAATGACCTTTGAAACACGGTCAGTCCTTAAGTTGGGGTGACTTCTGCACTGCTTCTGCTCAGGGTTCAAGGTAATATTCTCTAGGAAAGGTGAACTCAAATTTTAATTTGAACAACACTGTAATCTTGAAATGTGTAGCATATCCAAAAGTCAGGGCCAAGACCACACATTCCTTTCAGCCTAGGGATCATCAGTTGTGGTGTCAACTTTGCTTCTGAAAGACGATAGTAAAAAATGTTTTGACATGAACTGCTTCTATCCAGTGACTTCAGTAGCATTCAGAGTATACTGTTGGCCCTCTCTAATCCAATTGCTTGTTTGGCTGTATATTCAGAAACCAATACTTAAAGGGAATTCCCACAGAAAGCTTACAAGGACCACCCATTCTCCCTTAAACCCACTGGAGATTGTTTAAGATCTGGAACACTCCCTCAGGAGCCACAGTTGAGTTGGTGTTTAGAAGAATATGGATTCTACTTCCTGGACCACAACCAGAATAAAGTCAGTGAAAGTCAGTGGAACCATGAAAATTATATAGCGCCCAACCATTAGTCACCTTGTCTCTACTTCTTATTTATTGGTTATTTGATACATTTAATAGATAGGGGCACTTACTATCTCCTGCTATGTAAGAAAAGGACAACCAACCTGGAAACGGGAATAGATTGTATCAGTGACTGGCTTTTAATATGAACACGTGTCATTCTCTCAGTTACAAGAGACAGAAACTCAACTCAAGCTAACTTAAGTAAATAAGAACGTTCACTGAGTCATGTAATTGAAAAGCTCAGGCATGGCTCAATCCAGGTGTCCAACAGAAATCTTCTTACCCAGTCATAAAATTCAAAGTGAAATTTGAAATGTATAAATCCATATACTTTATTTATTCCTAAGCCAATTAGTACAGGTAGCAGCGTAAGATGTACTCATTGGTCAGACACGAATCATGTGTTCTCACTGGGCCTTCACATACCCTGAGAATGGGAGAGGGATATGTTTTTCAAAGGAAAACAAGGGTGTCATTCCAGGAAAAGTAGGAATGATTGTTGGGTAGCAAGAAAAATTGCTGTCCACAGGTCCTGGCGCTCTGCGTAGGGCCACTTGGCCAGGAGACCTTGGGGTTTCCATCATTGTTATGACTGAAGCTTCCACTAAATTGCCTACATGACTCTCTGCCATTGTGATATTTCAAGTTCATGATAAGAAATGCTGGAACCCATGTTCATCAACAAAGTCAGATTTCTAAAGTCACAGCCTGCCTCTAGGATGGCAGGGAAAGGCAAGTTGCAGGAGCAGCTACTACCACCTTAAGGATCCAAAGTCCAAAAAGAGAATTTCCCAGCCCATCCCAACCTTTGGGACTTCAAACTCCAGGCCATTTCTGGGCTTGGCCTCACAGCCCTACTTTTCCAAATAACGCACTGAGCTACTTTCTTACATCTCTTGCCTCAGATGCCAAAGTAGCCTGTCTGTTCTCACTCCCTTATTCCAACCTGTTTCTCTACATATGAGCAGTTTTTTCCTTATCTTTCTTGATACAATTGCATGTTTCCACCCAGAGGATGAAGTGGTTTATTGTTGCTTTTCCCCATGCAGTTACTTCAACTGCAATTTGGTGTCTTCAAGCATTGGGAAGGGGAAAGTCATGTATAATTAGAAAAGCAAATAATGATACAAAGGCCCTATTACTGAGGTTTTCTGGATCATTGTTCCAGTCAGAAAAACAATAGTGTTCCGAGGACGGAAATGAACCCACACGTTGAAGAATGGAGACAAGGAACTGAAATCATGGAATAGGGGCAAAGCCAACTCAAACAGGACTTTAGGTCTTGTTCAGATGAAAGAGAAAGGCACTCAGATGGGACAGAAGCCAGGGGTGGCATTTCTGGTGACTCTTAGCAGCCTCCACTTCCCCAATGACTTAAGCTGCTGAATCTACAAAGCTGGTGTGCAAGTTTTGTTCTAGAGGCAGGTACATTCAGAGACAGCAAGACCTCCCCATCCTCACCCATTCCACTGTCAAATCAGCCGTCCTGACCCTTAGAGGATCTCAGGAAAGATTTTGAGGGCTAGTGTGATGGTGTTCTTCAAACATCCTTGAGCCTGCATGAGAAAATTTCCTGGGTTCCTTTGGCATTCTTTGGTCATTTTGATTTATGATAGGAAAAGTCAGTTAATTTTCAAGAGGTAAAGTTCAAAAGGGCCAGTTTCATAATTCAACTCCGTAGATAACCAGAGCCAGATCGTCCCCTAAATCTGTCCTCACCCTGGGAAGAACAGAGGAAAGTATACAGTGTAAGCAGTGGTCTGCCACAGACTAGTGACCAACTCTGACCTCAAAGATGGATTTCTCTTAAAGGTCATTATGTTCTTAAAGGTTGTTTCTACATGACCTCAGCATTGTGAGTTAAATAGTGGAAAATTCAGCCACATGTCTTGATTGCTCTATCATGGAAGTCCAATTCTGAAGATAGGTACAAGGCATTCACTTCAGGAAAATTCCATTTCATTCAGCAAGGACTCTGTCAGCAATGAGGGTTGGCCATACTATGTTAGTTCTATGAGCAGTACAGAAAATGCTTGTGTTCTGACTCATACCCTCCAGCTTCTCCTGATTTGTTTGCTGTGATAAAACACAATGTTACACATCGGTTGTTGTAGGGTGGGGGACAGTCCATGTTATAAATTTGCAGGAATTCCTATCCCCAGAAATTAAAAACAAACCATGCAGATCAAGGTGGCCCAGAGCAGTACTTTGACTTTTTCTCCCCCCTTCAACTGGCAAATCCATTATGCCATGTTATTGGAGAAGTTACCACACACAGAGTCCAGCTTAGGTACTGGGGGTTCACTTATGAAGGAAAAACCATAACCCTATCCAGGGAAAGTATTCCATCCCACGGTAGTTGGGGACAAGGTCGGAAAAACACAGGCAGGTTGGGAAAACATGAAAGGCAACAAATTCACTTGCATAATTAGAAACATGGTAAGTAAAAGCAGGATGGGTGGCTGGAGCTGTGGGTGGTGTGGAGGAGGTGAGGGGGATGAAGGAAAGGAAAGATATGTAAGAAGATTCCTGGAAAAGCTGAAAGCTGAGTTAAATATGTGTGTCCTGTGGAGAATGTGGCTTGGCAAACAAAGGGAAAGAATATTCCTTGGCTGGGGGTTGGGAGAGTAGCTTATGAGGAGGTAGAGAAAGCCATGGTATCACACACACACACCCCACCCCACCCTCCATACACATGCATCTTCTCTAGGTGGTCTGGAAGCCGAGAGTGGCTCTTTCCTGTGGTGTCCTTTTTCTCACCCTGCCCCTCATGAGAGGGAAAGGGAACAGAGGCAAGTGGGCGCTTGGAAACCAAGCCTCCAATTTCATGCTGATGCTTGGCTGGGGAAGGATGTCTTGAAACTTAATTGCCTCTCAGAAGAGTACTTGTCTGCTTTTCCCATGAGATATCCAAGGGTATTGAGTGCAACTGGTCACAGGGTCGCCAGGGTGTAATGTCAGCCCTGGCTCTGGGTTTCTGCATTACTCTAACCCTGGCAAGTGACACTGCCTGATCTCAACCAGTAGTCTCAATCCTATGCCAGACTCAGAGACCAATCTTGGGTTTCGGCAGCCATCAACTTTTTGTCTTCTCTTGCTGTCTTGCTACTGGCCTAGCTTGAGTGGTGCTATCTTGTTCCCCAATAATCAGGCTCTTGCTTATTTCTTGATCAAGCCTCTGTCATAAGCTGGAGTCTTCTCCCACATTACTTCCCTCTTCCTTGTCTTGTGATCCATCTTCAGTGATTGAGATCTAAAGTTCCTTCCTATTCTCTCCAGAGAGCCTTCCTTGGAGCCCTGTCTCATAAGCATCTGTGATGCCCTGCCCCTGATGTCTAATTAAGGCTCTGCCAGGTCATTCCTGAAACCAGCTTTCTGCCTATTCTTACTGATTGCTTATCCCTTGAACCTCTAGTAATCAAGGTGTCATTCCTACCTGAAAAGACTCTGGATCTCTGTATTGATAAACCCCTCAGCTAATGGTGCTCCTATCCTCTTGCTCTTGGAATAACTTCAGATTTTTACATTTATGCCTCTTGATACTGATTCCTGGCCTTACTGCCTAATCAGATCTATTGCATTTCACCAACAAAGAATCTGCCTGGAGTTTTGATCCTAGCTTACTTAGTTTTGCCCATTCCATGGGCCAACACCTGAGATATAACAGAGCCTACTTATTTCTTCCACTTCTCGGATGCTCAGTCACTATAGGGTCAAGTTCATCTGATCTTGACACCAGGAATAAAACAAAATGAAACAAAACAACAACAAAACTTTTGCAGCTTCTCTGACTCAGAATCCATTGTTCCTACTCACCTGTATGATCTTTCCCATATCTCCCCCAAAACCTACCAGAATTTAAATTCTAATTTCATCTACTTCTCTCATCTTTTTTTTTTCCCATTTTAAGGTGAGTTGAATGGAAAGAGAAAAAGAATGTCTACAATTTCTTAAGAAGAAGTGGGATGAAAACTTCCAGGAGTTTCTTGGTCAGACAGGAAGGCTAAGAAATATTCAGGAAGAAAGGTTTAAGGCCTCAGTCTCTCTGGTTCTATTGCCATGGCAGTCCTACAATTTGTGGGATTCTTTCCCCTCGAGCGTGAGGTGGATGGTGGGCCCAGTGATTTTCCTTCAGTGAACAGAATTTGGAATCAGTAATGGAATATCACTTTTGAGAGTAGGTTACAAAAAGACTGTGGCTTCTCTCTTGCACTCTCTTGCTTTCTTTTTTGCTTGCTTGTCCTAATGGAAACAAGCTCCCATGTCAGGAGCTGCCTATGGAAAGGTCCACATGGGAAAGAACTGAAGGAAACCTCTGGTCAATATCCAATGAAGAACTGAGACCCACAGCACAATGGTCCATAAGGAACTGAATCCTGCCAACAAGCATGAGAGTGAGTTGGGGATGACCCTTATAATGAAACTAGATCCCTAGCTGATACCTTGTTTACAGCCTTATAAGAGGTCTTAAGGAAGAGTACCCAACTGAGATGTATGTGAATCCTTGAGCCACAGAAAGTGTGATATAATAAATCTTGTCTTAAGCAGCTAAGTTTGGGATAATTTATTACACAGTGATATATACATATAATGCAAAATTCAAGAGAATTAAAGACAAAGAAGACAGAAAAATTTTGCTGCAACCAATTTAGATAATTTCCACCCACCCTAAACCTTCCATTTCCCCATTTAGCTAGACTTGGAGGAAAGCCAAGTCTAGCTTACTGACATATATGTAGTGTGTGCCCTCTCTGTGCCCAGCCCTGGGACATACACTATGAAGGATTCAAAAGAAGATGGGATCCTCAGGGAAGTAAGGGAACCACCATGAGCCACAAGCAATAAACAAGAATCTCAGCATCCCCATTGTGTCACTACTTTTGCTGTCCCCAAAACTCATGAGACTCTCTCTTCAACTCCATGAGAAACATATAAGAATAATGACAGAGAAGAACTTCTATTACAGGGTAGACTGTTATGGGACAGCCTCAATTCCATTAGGATCCAGTTTGAAAATTGGCAGAAGGATCTTATCCCTAAGTATGATTTATTATGTCACCTGTATTAATTTTTAATTAGTCACCAACATATCAAATCAGGATATTTCACATAAAAACCAGCTTTCTGACCTGTCTTGAAATATCAGAGGATCTAGCCCCACTGGGTCATCCCTCTTATACTGGTACCACAGTCTAGCACAAAGTGGGGCTTTCTTCCCCTCTAGTCTGATGTGTGCTTGTCATTTTGCCCCAGTCCCCTCCCAGCCCACTTCACTAAGTTAAGCTGGCTGGCATTTCAGTTTCCAGATGGTATGCTAATCCTCTCTGATTATTTTTAAGCTGTAGAGTTCTTCTGTGTCTTCAGAGAATTATAGCCCCAATTCTCTGCCTCTGTATAAAGCCCTCAGGTAAAAGCCCAAGAGCTGGTCCGCAGTAGGTATTCAATAAGTGTCTCCTTGTCCCCATTCCCTGGACAGAGACAACACAATTTTTATCAGGCTTTGTGAAATTTTTGCAACTAACAAATACTTTTCTATATTTGCTCATTGTATTGTTGGGATCTTGGGGTGACTCCAGCTCTTCCCTCTCCTGTCCCAAGCACTGGGCTCCACTAAGGCTACAACAGTGAACAGAAGAAAGCAAGCTTGGCTCTTACAGGGCATACAGTCCCCCAGTAAACTCAAGAAGACAAATACTGTTTGAGTAAATATAATGAACTGACTGAGGTGAACCTTCCAGTACCTTCCAGGCATAGAAATCTATAATGCATCTCCCTTAAGAGATTCCTCTTTCTTTTCTTTCTTCTCCATCCCTATCCTTGAGCCAATATAAGTGGGTCTCCTTGCCCTTTTTAGGAAGCACAACACCATGGATTCTGGATGAATCCAGGGCTCACCAGAGCTTTGGAAGAGAAGAATGTGGTGAAGGAGTGGTCTCATCCCTGCCTCTCTAAAAAGGTATCTCATAACTTATCCCAGAGAAATTTACCACCCAAGCTCTCAGAGGCCATGGAATAAGGAAGAGAGAAAAGAGACATCTAACTTCTCCAAGAAGAAAGCCAGTGTTTGGATTAGCAGGGCCCACTGGTCTCCAAGGATAATTCATGCTGTCCTCATGCACATTGGACTCATGGTCTGGCTCTGACCTCTGAAGGATGGCTTTCGACCAACTGTCTCTAGAGGAAGCAGAAGTTGAAGCCTGGGAGGATCTTGGCCAGGGTCACAGCCATGAACTCAGACCCTGCAACTGCACCTGAGTACACATTTCCAGGGGAGATGTGCTCTCTATGGAGGAACAGGAGCTCTGGCCCATGGGGTCCCTGTGAGATCACCCCAGCTGGCCTAAATTAATGTCTTTCTCCCTCTCTCTCTCTCTCACACACACACACACACACATACTTTTTTTTAAGCCCAGAACACAGAATCTCCTTTTTTTCTTGATTCTATACTCTAACCTGCTGCTAAATCGACTTCTTAAAAAATACATTTTCTCTTCTGCTTACCTAAAACGTTTCCGTGCTGAATTTGCTGAGCAGCCAGCACATTTGTAAAAGCATATAGGCAAGCTAAACTCACTTCCTAAGCCAGCTTCACACCTAAGCATAAACAAGGGGTCTGGTCTTAGAAAATGAACCACTTTCCTGACAAAGAAATTGCTTCTTGTTAAAAGGGAGTATGTGCCTCCTCTCCCACTCCTCTCTTT
This sequence comes from Mellivora capensis, assembly GCA_004024625.1. Classification (NCBI taxonomy): domain Eukaryota; kingdom Metazoa; phylum Chordata; class Mammalia; order Carnivora; family Mustelidae; genus Mellivora; species Mellivora capensis. The sequence continues at coordinate 2,366 of PISX010027694.1, read as the reverse complement.
CTCTTCTCCCATGCCCTGCACTTTTCTTCTTTCTTTCTCCTGAATTTCAACTTCCAGCAAAGTCTATCCCAAAGCCCAAATAAGTAGAGGAGGTTTCATGTTGTCTCAGCCAAATAATCCCAGCTCACCCAAGCATTCAGTGTTCATGCAAAATGTTTGCACATTAGGTTTGCTGTCTGCTGGACTGATCTCTCTCTCTCTCTCTCTCCTTCTCTCACTTTCTTTCTCTCCTTACAAGCCAAGGAATGGAGGTAGAAGAGAATGTTTGAAATATATTTAAATCACAGAAAGAAAAATAGTAGTTTAAAGAGAAAGAGGAGAAAACAAGAGACCTGGCCATCCCCTTTTTCTTTTTTCTTCTCAAATTCTTTCAAGACATGTCTTCAAAGGCAAAGGAAACAAAAGTGAAAATGAACTTTTCGTATTTCATCAAGATAAAAAGCTTCTGCACAGGAAAGGAAACAGTCAACAAAACAAAGAGACAATGCATAGAATGGGAGAAGATATTCACAAATGACACTACAGACAAAGGGCTGATATCCAAGATCTATAAAGAACTCCTCAAACTCAACACACACAAAACAGATAATCACATCAAAAAATGGGCAGAAGACATGAACAGACACTTCTCCAAAGAAGACATACAAATGGCTAACAGATACATCAAAAAAATGTTCATCATCATCAGCCATCAGGGAGATTAAAATCAAAACCACATTGGGATACCACCTTACACCAGTTAGAATGGCCAAAATCAACAAGACAGTAAACAACAAGTGTTGGAAAGGATGTGGAGAAAGGGGAGCCCTCTTCCGCTATTGGTGGGAATGCAAGTTGGTGCAGCCACTTTGGAAAGCAGTGTGGAGATTCCTTAAGAAGTTAAAAATAGAGCTACCCTATGACCCTGCAATTGCACTACTGGGTATTTACCCCAAAGATACAGATGTAGTGAGAAGAAGGGCCATCTGTACCCCAATGTTCATAGCACCAATGGCCACAGTCACCAAACTGTGGAAAGAGCCAAGATGCCCCTCAAGAGATGAGTGGATAAAGAAGATATGGCCCATATATAGAATGGAGTATTATGCCCCCATCAGAAAGGATGAATACCCAACTTTTGTATCAACATGGACAGGACTGGAGGAGATTATGCTGAGTGAAATAAGTCAGGCAGAGAAAGTCGATTATCATATGGCTTCACTTACTTGTGGAGCATAAGGAATAACATGAAGGACATTGGAAGAAGGAGGAGAAGTGAGTTGGAGGAAGTCAGAGGCGGAGATGAACCATAAGAGACTGTGGACCCTGAGAAACAAACTGAGGGTTTTGGAGGGGAGATGGTAGGGATTTGGGTGGGCCTGGTGGTGGGTATTAAGGAGGGCATGTATTGCATGGATCACTGGGTGTGGTGCGTAAACAATGACTCTTAGAACACTGAAAAAATAAAATAAAATAATTTTTAAAAGTATTTACTCTTTTTTTTTAAATATAGAATTTCTTATTTTTATTTATTTTTGCCATTGCACTGTGCTTCTTGGCTGTAACAGAGCTTTGAGAGAAAATCACACTGTGGGTACATAAGCCTCTTCACATGATTCTGTAAATACAACATTGAGGAAATTGTGGATCACCTACCACCCAAGCCTAGTTGTAGGTATCCAGGTTAAGACTGAAGTAATCTCCTAATTCATCTTCCTATCACCACTTTTCTTCTTCTCCCATATTTTCTGTATTATAGTCACATGGGAGTGGTACATAAACAATGAATCTTGGAACACTGAAAAAAAAAGGTGTAAATTGGATTATGTAATTTTCTTGCTTATATCATTTTTTTAATTTTTTTTATTTCTTTTCAGTGTAACAGAGTTCATAGTTTTACACCATACCCAGTGCTCCATGCAATGCGTGCCCTCCACAATACCCACCACCAGGCTCCCCCAACAGTTATATGCCAATAAGTTAAGCAACCTAGAGGAAATGGATGCATTCCTGGAAAAATATAAACTCCCAAAATTGAACCAGGAAGAAATTGACAACCTGAACAGACCGATATCTAGTAACGAGATTGAAGCAGTGATCAAAAACCTACCAAACTTTCAAAGAAGAAATAACACCTATTCTCCTGAAGCTGTTTCAAAAATTGAAGCAGAAGGAAAACTTCCAGACCCTTTTTATGAAGCCAGCATTACCCTGATCCCCAAACCAGGCAAAGACCACACCAAAAAGGAGAATTTCAGACCAATATCATTGATGAATATGGATGCTAAGATTCTCAACAAGATCCTAGCAAACAGGATCCAACAGCACATTAAAAAGATCATCCACCATGACCAGGTGGGATTCATCCCTGGCTTACAAGGGTGGTT
>PISX010027693.1:0-22675 GCA_004024625.1 Mellivora capensis | reverse complement strand
ATTTGAGTTCTTTCCAAATTTCCTCTTGTGATTGAGTTCTAGCTTCAGAGCATTGTGGTCTGAAAATATGCAAGGAATGGTCCCAATCTTTTGATACTGGTTGAGACCTGATTTATGACCCAGGGCGTGGTCTATTCTGGAGAATGTTCCATGTGCACAAGAGAAGAATGTGTATTCTGTTGCTTTGGGATGAAATGTTTTGAATATATCTGTGATGTCCATCTGGTCCAGTGTGTCATTTAAGGCCTTTATTTCCTTGTTGATCTTTTGCTTGGATGATCTGTCCATTTCAGTAAGGGGCGTGTTAAAGTCCCCTACTATTATTGTATTGTTGTTGATGTGTTTCTTTGATTTTGTTATTAATTGGTTGATATAGTTGGCTGCTCCCACGTTAGGGGCATAGATATTTAAAATTGTTAGATCTTCTTGTTGGACGGACCCTTTGAGTATGATATAGTGTCCTTCCTCATCTCTTATTATAGTCTTTGGCTTAAAATCTAATTGATCTGATATAAGGTTTGCCCCCCCAGCTTTTTTCTGATGTCCATTATCATGGTAAATTGTTTTCCACCCCCTCACTTTAAATTTGGAGGTGTCTTCAGGTCTAAAATGAGTTTCTTGTAGGCAACATATTGATGAGTTTTGTTTTTTTATCCATTTTGATACCCTGTGTCTTTTGATTGGGGCATTTAGCCCATTAACATTCAGGGTAACTATTGAGAGATATGAATTTAGTGCCATTGTATTGCCTGTAACATGACTGTTACTATACATTGTCTCTGTTCCTTTCTGATCTACTATTCTTAGACTCTCTCTTTGCTTAGAGGACCCCTTTCAATATTTCCTGTAGAGCTGGTTTGGTGTTTGCAAATTCTTTCAGTTTTTGTTTGTCCTGGAAGCTTTTTATCTCTCCTTCTATTTTCAATGATAGCCTAGCTGGATATAGTATTCTTGGCTGTGACATCCAGTATTTTAAATTGGTTGTTAAATACAAAAATATGTGGAAATACAAGTAAGAAAATTTCAGTATTTTTTTCAATACTGGATTTATGTCTTATGTTCTTCCTATACTAACTTGAAGATCTGCTAGGTCTTCTGATTTTACATATGGTTATATGTATACAACCACAATATCTACAAGTTAAATGGGTTTTATTTCTCTCTTGTCAATCTTTGTTAGTTTTCTTGTCTTATTGCCAGCTACCCTTCCAGTAAAGAATTGGGGAGAAATGGTAGGAGCACACATTCTTGTTCTTGACTTTATGTAAATAAGTATTCAGCATTTCACCTATAAGTATGATGATAATATGGATTTTTCACAAAGTGTTTATGACATTTTCTACTTACAGGCAACATAGAAATTTCCTTCTTGTTTTGTTTTTTTTTTCTAAATGTTTTCTCATGAATTAAGATGCTTTTTTTTTCTAATCTATTAGTATGGTGTGTTATATTGATTGATTTTGAATGCTAAGGCAATTCTGTATTCCTGGAATAAATGCTCTAGCAGTCTATTACTGAATAGTAAACCACCCAAACTTAGGGGGATAAAGTAACCATTTTATCATGCATGTGATTCTTTGTCTAAGGAATCAAAACAGGGCCTTGTGGTAATGATCTTTTCTCTAAAAGGGATAGAGAAGCCATATGATGAAAAGAATCTAGCTTACATTAATTCACATTGGATGTGGACATCAGTGAAAAATAAATCTTAATTGTGTAAGACACTAATATTTGGGTGTGGTTTAAAATATCAGTTAGTTTATTTGTGGGTAATAACATCACTTATCCCACAGAGTTATTGTGAAAATTAAATGTTAATAATTATAATATGCTTAGATGAATGTGTGATATGTGTGATATATACAAAGCTCTGTTATATGCATTTGTTTTATGCATTAAACATAAAACATTAAGTGCATCCCATTTTAACTAATTATATCCTTTTCAAAACCTGTCCTGCTTGGCATCTACATTTCATGTTAATTTCATCATCAATTTTAGTTCTAATGTATTTCCTGTATGATACTCTTCTTCCATTCTTATTTTCAAAATCCTAGAACATTATCTAGATCAGGGTTTATCACTGTTGGTACTATTGACATTTTGGGACAGATGATTTACTTGCAGTTGGGAGGAGGGGAGGCTTTCTTGTGCATTATACAATATTTAGTGGCATCCTGACCTGTACCACCGACCAGACACCACTAGAAGGCTTCCCAGTTGTAACAACTCAAATATGTCTCCAGACATTGCCAGATGTCCTCTGGGAAAGGAAAACCATCCACAACTAATAGACACTGATCTAGAATTAGTAGATTAGTTTATGCATGTTACACAGCATGCTGTTATCTAGAACAGAAACTATTCTAGCTAATTTGAACTGAAATGTATTTAATGCTGGAATGGTGGATCAGGATCCCAGAAAATAGTCTTAAAACAACACTGTAAAACTTGCCCACTAGGAATCTGGTGTCTATGTCATTATCTAAAAATTGGGAAATGAGACACTTCTCCAGTGAAGACATACAAATGGCTATCAGACACATGAAAAAATGTTCATCATCACTAGCCATGAGGGAGATTCAAATTAAAACCACATTGCGATACCACCTTACCCCAGTTAGAATGGCCAAAATTAGCAAGAGAGGAAACAACGCGTGTTGGAGAGGATGTGGAGAAAGGGGAACCCTCTTACACTGTTGGTGGGAATGCAAGTTGGTGCAGCCACATTGGAGAACAGTGTGGAGATTCCTCAAGAAATTAAAAATAGAGCTTCCCTATGACCCTGAAATTGCACTACTGGGTATTTGCCCCAAAGATACAGATGTACTGAAAAGAAGGGCCATCTGTACCCCAATGTTTATAGCAACAATGGCCATGGTCGTCAAACTGTGGAAAGAACAAAGATGCCCTTCAATGGACGAATGGATAAAGAAGATGTGGTCCATATACACTATGGAGTATTATGCCTCCATCAGAAAGGATGAATACCCAACTTTTGTAGCAATATGGACGGGACTGGAAGAGATCATGCTGAGTGAAATAAGTCAAGCAGAGAGAGTCAATTATCATATGGTCTCACTTATTTGTGGAGCATAACAAATAACATAGAGGACATAGGGAGATGGAGAGGAGAAGGGATTTGAGGTAAATTGGAAGGGGAGGTGAACCATGAGAGACTATGGACTCTGAAAAACAACCTGAGAGGTTTTGAAGGGGGGGGTGGGATATTAGGGGAGCCAGGTGGTGGGTATTAAGGAGGGCACGTTTTGCATGGAGCACTGAGTGTGGTGCAAAAACAATGAATACTGTTATGCTGAAAAGAAATTAAAAAAAAATATGGGAAATCAAAAACACTGCCTTAGCTGCTAGTTCAAGGGCATATTATTTCAGCCTGGATTGATGGTAGCTAAGTAGATAATCTATTCTATGCCTCTCACAGCCACAAAATCAGAATGCATTAGGATCTTTTGTACCACTGAAGAGAAAAAAAATCACATGTCTTCACAGATGGGCTTACTAACAGAAAAAGAAGGTATCTGATTCTGTTCTGTTTGTACCCTTATTGGAAGAAGTCATCAAGAGGACATGACTGGCAGTTGACCCACAAGATAGACCTAGGCAACTGCAGACTCTTACTCCTTCCACTGTCCTTGGAATGTATGTTCCACTCACTGTTCTGGGCCTAGGACCTACTCCAAGAATATGTTACTGAGACAATCTGGACACTATACATGACTGAACACCAGGAAAGTCTATATATAAACCTTTAAGATTCTGGTGGGCAGTTGTGGAGATGTACTTGTCTTGTGGCAAGGACAAATCTTAACTATTAATTCCCCTTGCTTATTAACATTGCCACTTACCAGTCTGGAGTGGTCTGCCTCTTTCTTTGGTCTCTCCTTGTCCCCCATGTATTGGGCCTGTTTTCAAATTTTACTTGGGAGACCAATAAATGTGTATTGGAAAAGAGGCATCCCTGAGGAAATCCCAGGTTTGTCATTGACCTCTAAGTGAGGAGGGATGACCCATATGTTAGATGTTTATGGACCAGTACCTAAGTACAGGGACACCCCAAAAGTACCAGCTGGTTTAATGCCTTTGTGTGAGGAACTGCATTAGTGCACCATGGCGAATTGTTTTCTTTTACCACAGTGGGATTTGGCCAGTTCAGCTGGCCACTGGTATCCAACTAGAGGCCAAAACTCCAGTTAGGAAGTTAGAAGAAAAGCTGAGGTTGGAGAAGGACATCCAGTTGTCTACTATTCTGCTAGCTTTGAGGCCAGCAGAGAAGGTGGGAGAACAAGATAAGTTAGAGACCTTATCATGCCATTTTGCAAAGCTAGGAGACTGCAAGCTGATGTAGAATAAGGTCCCAGTGCTTGTAACAAAGCCTAATTAGTACACTAAGAGGTAGAATCCCTGGAAACGTGTTGAGAGTAAAGAGGAAGATGCCGTGATGATTGGCACTGAAACAGAGGACATGCCTCAAGGTGCCAACCCTTAGCATGCCATTCCACCCCTACAAAGGAAAGCAAAAACAAACAAACAAACAAACAAAAAAAACCAAACTAAACCAAACCAAACAAAAAACAGCAAAAACTCCAGCCAATAGTTCAGCCCTTAGTTCAGGAAATGTTCATGATGACAGAATATACTCTCACTCAGTTTATTGACATAGCTGCCAAGTTCCAGCAAAAGTTCCTGGCATAGTTAGTGTGCCTATGGGAAACAGGGGTGGTGGCATTTCTCTCACCAGGCAAGAAGTGGGAAAAAAGTGAGACACATCGCAACATACCCTGCCTGACAGCAATACCTGCATGGCACTCAGAAATTTCAAGTAATCACCCCCTTATAGATTGAATTATTCTGAATTACACAGAGGCTTGGCTCAATGAGGAGGACCTTCCTTTGGTATGTGGGACCCTGGAAATCAGCAGAGGAGGAACAACACATTCTTAGGGAATAGGGAATGAGATAAGCCATCTATGCCCCTGTCTTTGAAAGCCTGATCAGGACATATCCACTGCAGGAATGAAAATTAAGATATTCTTTCAATTTTTTTTTTAATTTTTTTATTTATTTGTCAGAGAGAGAGGGAGAGTGAGCAAGCGAGCACAGGCAGACAGAGTGGCAGGCAGAGGCAGAGGGAGAAGCAGGCTCCCCGCCGAGCAAGGAGCCCGTTGTGGGACTCGATCCCAGGACGCCGGGATCACGACCCGAGCCGAAGGCAGCCGCTCAACCAACTGAGCCACCCAGGCGTCCCAAGATATTCTAATAAAGAATGCTAGCATAGAATTCTGATATCCACATTGATCCTTGTTGTGGAATAAGACATTTACAATGTTAGGCAGTTCATTGCTGACCTGAGGAAAACTGAAAATCCTGGGAATGGGTATGGGCTGTGGGAAAGACTCGAGACAGACAGGGAGCTGGAAAAGCCAAAAGGCTATCCCAATGGGCTATAAAGTTTCCAGAAAAAAAAATAACCTGAAAGAAAATGTGGTTTGACTTCATAGCTGCTAGGACCCCACATGAAGGATAGAACAGCAACTCAATGCTGTGTTCGTTGGCCTGTGGAAGCCCTAAAAATGGAATAATAGTTCAGGCTTGCCTCTACTACCTCTCTAGTGCCCCACCTGCTCCAACAGAGGCCTCTGGGTGATTGCCTCCCAAGTCCAAGTATAGGATTCAGGACAAGATTGCCTCCAGGTGAGGGCCACTATGGATGATCAGAGGCTCCGAATTGAGTTCACTATTCACTGATACCCCTAACACAGACAAAAGGTGATGATGGATACTCTAATAAATGGTAACCCTGGCATTTCCTGGTTTTTCTGGCCCTCTTAGTACCACTTATGGTTAAGGAAGTCAAATGGTTATAGTCAGAAAAGTCCCTTTGCTGTAGCAGATTGGGCATTCTCCCCCATGAAATTATGAGGAGGTTATTTATTTCTCCAATACCAGAGAACAAACTGGGCATTCTACAAAATCAAACTTTGCAAACCTACATCAGTAAGCTTGCCATCCCCAGGAAGAATGGTAACTGTTAAGCAATATAAAGTACCTAATAGGCATAGGGAAATAGGAGAAACCACCCAAGAACTGAGCTGAGTAGATGGTGTACTCCCTGCTCATAGTGTTTTCAATGGCCTGTTTTGGTTGGTAGTAAAGACAGATGGCTCATAATGGATGATCATAGACTTCTGAGAATTGAAGGCTATTCCCCTCATCCATATGGCTATGCCCAAAACTGCCACCATCTTAGATGCCTTGGCCATGGTCCTAGGACTGTGCCATATTATACTGGACTTAGCAAATGCTTTTCTCAGTATACCCCTGGTCGCTAAGTCACAAAATTAATTTAATAGATAAATTAATTAATTGGTGATTTGAATAATGGGGCTCTTAGTAGAAAAAAATTGTTATCTATTTTGGAGTTATTATTTTAATCTACGTTTTCTCTTGCAGGTGCCTATATTGTTGCTATAGCATCTGCTTCCAATGTAGCCAGACAGCCACCAAGCAAGTCATCTCCATGCTAATAGACCCCCCCCCCCTTGCTGACCACTCAAGGCACACTGTGTAAGAGGACAAACATGAAGGGTGTAACAACAAAAGGGAAGGAATTTGGAGGCGGTCATGGAGCAAATGTGACTGCCAGATAACCAGCAAGCTGGATGCAGGCATGGAGTCTCCTTATGCCCCTTACCTTGGCATGTACATTCCACCTAATATTCCCATATTAGCTGCCATTTCAAGGATGTCGCCTTGAGACAGTAATATGATACTGAGACCATCTGGATGATATACAACACTAAACCCTGTAAAGGCATCTATATAAACTCCTAAAATTTAGGCAGGCAGTGTGGATATCTATTCATCTTGTGGCTGCCCAAGGCAAATTTCATATTTAAGTCCTCTCACTTATTAAAAAACTGCCACCAACTAATGTGCAGTGGTCTGCCACATTCTTTGCTCCCTCTTGCCCTCTCAGTATGGAGGCCAATTTCAAATCCTCCCCTCCTGCCCCAGATACTCAAGGTTGCAAACCAAAACACTCCAAATATATATGATTATTTCTGCTTAGGGGAAGCGAGGTCAACATTGGAACTGAATTAAAAGTGAGTCTGGGAAATGTAGTCTTTAGCTTTATAATCTCTACCATGAAGAAGTAGAGGATACAATAAAGGTAGAATAGAGATGAATAACCCACTCTACAATATCTGGCTGTTCAGTCTATTACAATAATTTATAATAAGTGCTTACTTTTATAATCCAAATCTAACCTATGTTTCCAGGCTTTTATCTGCACTTTTCCTTTTCTGAGACCTATATTCTAGTGAAACTGCCTTTTAACTACTCTGCACATATTCACTCAGAGTTCTCCAGACTACCTATTTCCTATCTCTACGATTTTGTTCTTGGTGTTATGCTTTTCTATTACTTCCTTCCACTCAGACTCTACTAACCAAATTAAAAATCCTTTTAAGACAAGAAGTTAAAACATCATCCATGATTTATTTGATTATCCTAATAGAAAATATTGTATTACTTCAAGTTGTATAGATTGCTTATCCATTAATATAAGTTTTCATCTATGCATTTCTCATGCAGATCTTATCCTCCTTATTAGAGAGTACATTTCTTTAAAAGCATCTATGAATGTAATTTTGTTGAATAGATTTATAAAAATTATTAGCAACTGGTTATCTTGAGGATGCATTAACTTTATTTTCTTTATTAAGTGAGCACATTTATAAAAGTTCAACATATATAAAGCTAAACAGCTTATGACACATGCGAATGAATAATATTTTTGAGTATTCAAAATACTTTGAGCTGAGATTTTAAAACAACAGGAGCTACCTATTATCTAGACTATGATCATCACAACTAAACCAAAAATCTTGAAAGCTATTAATGAAAGAAATAATTTTTAATGTTTAATAAAATTACTTTAAAACATTAAAAATAATACTTCTCAAATATCTGCAAACTACCAAAAAGTCATCATGGAATCCTCAACCAGTCATCAAGGAATTTAAGAATAAATTTCTGCTAACTTATCCTTCTGGTCACAACATATATGATTCCTATGTGGTATATCAAAGTAGGTCACGTTCCCATATTTATATACCTAAAGAATTACATGTTACACTCATATCTATTGTGGAAATTTAAAAAGGCCAACCGCATGAGAATAAAATAGAGTCTATTTCTTCAGTTATTACTATAGCAAGGGGGTCTGCTACCATCACCACGTTTGGCAAAGGTGCAAAGGCAGGAAAGGACTGGGAAAGCTCTATCGGGAAAAAAACTGGAAGGCTCTGGGTATGTTCTGATTGGATGCTGCTGACATGGGAGAATATTCACACCTAACTTTCTGGGGTGTTTTGTTTTTCTGAGTTGAAAATGGGGCCCAAAATGTAAAATTTGGCAGCTGTTGACCAAGTCCTGATCACTCTGAGTACATTGTGGTGGAGGCTTTGATTTGTCTTCCTGGGCTTCCAGGTCAGATTTCTATTGTCATAGATTGTCTGGCTATTGTTTAGTTGTTTATTCAGTTAATCTATATCTAATGAATATTAACTGAATGTTAATATTCAGTTAATAGACTGAATATTAAATATTCAGTCTATCACTGCTCTAATTACATGCTCTAATACCTGGTCATCTTTCATCCTTTCTTATCTCCCCTTTTCAACATTCATTCCCTTCTTTCAACCAACAAATATTTATAGAGCACGTGTCAGGCTGTGGCTGCCCTCATTTAATAGAGCTTACCATTCACACAAATAGTGTGCAGGCTTTTTTCTTTTTTTTTGCCAGCCAGACATGGGGAGAGGAGATGAGTGTTAGCATTATAGACTCAGGGTTGACCTCATAACTGGAGCTAAATATGCAACACATTTAACCAAGTGAAAGGCATTGGTCCAATGGGAAGCCCTTTGAACAGACAGTGGCCTATTTGAAGGTCTGCAATTAGAAAATTATTTTGTTCCCGGAGTCAATGTTAGATCACTAGTATGGGTAGAGTGTGGTGGCTTAAAATGAGGGTGTTGAGTAGGGTAAGGTCATATTTGTAGAGAATTTAAAGAACTAACTATTTAAAACTGAAGTAAGGGGCACCTGGGTGGCTCAGTGGGTTAAAGCCTCTGTCTTCGACTCAGGTCATGATCTCAGGGTCCTGGGATCGAGCCCCTGCATCAGGCTTTCTGCTCAGCAAGGAGCCTGCTTCCTTCTCTCTCTCTGCCTGCATTTCTGCCTACTTGTGATCTTTGTCTGTCAAATGAACAAATAAAATCTTAAAAAAAAATAAAACTGAAGTAAATCTTTAAAAAGAGCTCACATTCAGATTCTGCCTAAATAAATGGCATTCCCCTACAGTAAGGAATAATAGCAATGGTAAACTGTGCAGTTACATGCATTTTCTCATATTCAAATGGCAGAGTTATGTTCAGATAAAGTTAAAAATGTGGACCAGAAATGTAAGAATTGACAAAAAATATATTTTTTCACAGGTAATGCCAAATATATGTCTATGGAACATTCCTCAAATTCTAACACTGGATAATTCCATTCTTGATTTTACCCATATTTCACCAAAATACTAGTCCCCTCAATCATAGGCAACCCTTGGAGCTGCTGGAGACCAAAAGGGTAAGCAAACACTCCATTATTGAATAAAGTAGACGTATACTTTTTCATGAGCAAGATGGTGGAAATTAGGCTTATATGGAACTATAATCATGTGGTAAGAAATCCCGATCAGTCAACAGCTATATCTACATTCTGTCGACTAGTCAGGTCACTTCGGTTTTGGAAGTATGCCTTTTACAGCCTGATTTTAACCATGAATGTAGTACTTCAGGTTGTGGGTAGAATACTTAAAAAAGTAATAATAATAATAATGAAAAACTCACAGATAGTAAACAGGAAAAAATAAGAAAACAGAAAAAAACAAAATAACCAAAGTCACTATAACCACCAACGAAAAGCAGGCAACTTCTAACCAGAATTAGGTAGAAATATTTAAAAATTATGAAGCAGGAATTTCTGGTATATGGCACAGAAGTTTATGGGTAGTCAGGTCATATTTTCACTCTATACTGTCAAAAGTTTTACTTTGTAGGTATATAACTTCCATAATTAAAATTATATTGTGAAAAGAGAAAAATATGTTTGAAAGATATTTAAGTGATATGTGCTAATTCTGAAAAGTATGCACAGAATGACCTGTTTTGTGTTAAAATGGATATATATGTAAACATGTATACTAGATATAATATATTCATATGAATATATTTGAATATATATGGATAAATAGATACAGATATGCACTTAAGTGCATTCAAAAAGGTCTGGGAAAATGCACAACCAAATGGATCATGGTTACACATGGAGAATTGAAATATGAAATAGGGAATAAGGGAACTGGTAATGAATAATTTTTAAATTTTTAATCTCTATTATTTGGAAAATAACAATGATAAATAATGTTCTATAATTTAAAATAAGCAATTGTGTTAAAGAGCATATGAAGGAAAGGCATAATGTGAATAATTACATAAAATTCCCGAGTAGAAAGAGAATATACAGTCTACTTGAACAGACATCAATGATACATTATAATAAGGATTGGGACTTAAAGAAGAAAGAGATGAGACCATGGTGAGATTAATTAAACACTATCATTGTGCAGAATTTCAAGTGTGTTTGTTAATTTTCTAAAAGAATCTATTCTCTTAAGATATTATAATGATAAATTTTTATCTTATAAAGAGAAAACCTCTCCCTGTGGTGTAATTATATTTATACATTTGTTTCTGTTTTATTTTGTAAAATATTCTCTAACACATTCATATATAAGACATGGTTGAAATAATTCCTGTTAGTGTTTGACCTTGAACATAAGAATAAAACCCAGGATATGCTGTCTCTACTTGTACACAGGGAAACAACTGATCATATTTTAGCTATTCTAAGGAAATAATGCCATGTAAATACCCTTTCTTTTTATAGCAGACTACTGTATATAGATTTTTTTTTTTGACATCTTACTATAAGCTCTGGTTGCTTTTGTAGTGAAAACCCAGCAATTCATCTGAAAGGTCATTCAGGACTAGGCACAATAATTTCAGCTGATCAAATCAATTATTTATACAATGAACTACAGTATGGTTCCCTCTAGAAATTACCTTATTATAGCTACTCACTCCCACTGAACTCTAAGAAAAGTGACATTTTGAAATACAAAGCTTATTCTCTTCAGTGAGCTTAATACGTATCGGCATCTCTCTGCGGCTCTTTTCTCTATTGAATAGCTGTCAGTCAGCAAGAGAGGGCCCATTCCCTAAGCACACTGCACAGTAGGTTTTCTTGACATGATGGAAAATTTTCCAGTTGGCAGAAGTAAAGATTGAAGGAGGTAAAGCTTTGGACTCAGCATGAAAGGTAATAGAGCTATTAGCCAAATACCAAATTCAGAGATGCTGGTACTGCACAACCAGGCGGCTAAGAAGGAGTTTTAATGTCCCATGGGGCACAAGTTTAGGAAAGTGTTTGGCAGATTAAAGCATACAAATAGAGAGGGGAACATCTTTGAAATAGAGCTTTTGGTATGGAAATTAGTGTCATTTTAAATTAACAATTATATTTAGTAGATAGAGAAGCTTTTGGACAAAATGGACAAGATATTAGCATCCAGACAATGGTATAATTACAAAAATGATCTCTGGCTACCATGCACTCCAGCTCTAATAAAATAATCATACCTATGACCCTTATGAGCCCTACATGTTACTATGTTCTCCGGCGTTGTATTTATTTATTATAACCATGCTGACCTAAAACTGGCACTATAATAATCAATAATGTTCAGGAGAATTTTACATCCATGTTCACTTAACTTTTTATGCTTAGGTGAAATTAAAGGATACTCAAAGGACCTAAGTTTTTTAATTGATAATTTAAGAAAGAAATGTTTAGACAATCACCAGAGCAATGCTATATTATGCTATAAGCAGATGTATCTCAGTTGAAGAAGGAATTTTTAAATGTGCTAAATCACATGGCAAATTGGAGAGTATATTAGTGATAAATCACTGTGCAAAAAAGTTACCTCAAAACATAACAGTTTAAAACAGCAAACTTTCATTATCATACCATTTCTATAGGTCAGGAATCTGGGCAGAGCTTACGTGGGTCCTCTAGCTTAGAGTCTTTCACAAGGTTGGAATCAATGTGTTGGCTGGGACCATAGTCATCTCAAAGCTCAACTAGAGGAGGCTCAGCTTACAATATCTCACATGATTGCTAGTAAGATTCAGATCCTGTGGGCTGTCAAACTGTGGACTTCAATTTCTTGCAGGCTAGTAGCTGGAGGCCACCTTCACTTCCCTGGCATATGAGCCTCTACTTTAGCCGGTTTACATGTTAGCTGGCTTCCCTCAGAATAAACTGGCAAGGGAGCACAAAAGGAAGCTATACATTCTCTTTGTAACCTAATCTTAGAGTGACATTTCCTCAGTTTTGCAGTATTCTATTTTTGAGAAGTAAGACACTAGTTCCAATCCACATGCAAGGGCATGAATATCAATCACTGGGAATCACGGGCCATCGTAGAGCCTACTATATGGTTTGGTTACCTTAGATTGATTTCTAGTGGAACTCTGAATTAAGACAGGGAGAAACATTTATTAGATAAAAGTAACTGGATTGAAAAATAAATATAACTAATATAGACACTATCCACAATTCATTGTCAAACACATGCATCACATTAACATATGCATCTACTCTTATCTGTTTCCTTATCAGACTTCAGTATTACTAGCCAAAGTAGTTGGTAAACACATTATAGTCTAAAAACAATGGAACAAAAGCAGCACATGCTTATAAACTCAAAAATGAATAATTCTTGGGATGCCTGGGTGGCTCAGTTGTTTAAGGGTCTGAGTCTTAATTTTGGTTTAGGTCATGATCTCAGGATCCTGAGATCGAGCCCCACATCAGTCTCTGGGCTCAGCAGGGAGTCTGCTTGAGGTTCTCTCTCTCTCTCCCTCTGCTCCTCCCCATTGTGTGCACTCTCTCCCTCTCTCTCTCTTAACTAACTAAATAAAATTGAATAAATATATAATTCTTTTTTTAAAAAAGATTTTATTTATTTGTTTGACAGAAATCACAAGTAAGCAGAGAGGCAGACAGAGAGAGAGGGGGAAGCAGGCTCCCTGCTGAGCAGAGAGCCCGATGTGGGGCTTGATCCCAGGACACTGGGATCATGACCTGAGCCGAAGGCAGAGGCTTTAACCCACTGAGCCACCCAGGTGCCCCTAAATATATAATTCTTTAAGTTGATTTTATTTTTATTTAAGCTATTTCAAATAAAAGACTGGTAAAGAATCTTGACAAGTAAGAGTCTATAATATATTGTGTTGAGGGAAGCACTCTCTAAGGTTTAGTCAGCACCAATTAGCATTTCTGGATGTTATTTATTAAGTAGTTAATATTTCTGGTGGCGAATTATTCATACCACTAGAAAATTAATAGAGATAAAGCTAACAGCTTGTTCTAATCATCAACATCACCAAGTCTCCTGTTTCCATCCTTTCCCACATATAATCCTACACAACATGGCAGCTAGAATGATGCTATTAAAATTTATGTCAGTAATGTGTCTTGTTTTGTTTTGTTTTACCTTGGAGTGAGATAAGAAGCCATTGGTTAAATCCTCCAAAGGCTCATTTCACTGCAAGAAAACCCAAAAGTCATTGAAGTGATAACAAGAACCTAAAATCCTATACCTGCTATTTCTCTAATATATTTTATCTTGCTCCACTTTTGGCATTCTGCTCCAGACACAGTGACCTGTTAAGCAGGCACAGACTCTTTAGATGCCATTTGACTAGAAGACCTACATAAACTGACAGAGTAAGATAATGCAAAAACCTTAGAGGAAAAACATTCCAGGCAGAAGAAAGAGGAAGTCTATAATCTTGAGTTAATACCACTAACTAATAGAATATACAAAGCTGATTATGGAAAATTAGACAGTTACTGAGGAAAAGATTGTTTTATATTTTTTGACAGCTTCATTGATATATAATCGACATGCAACAAACTTTAACTTAAAGTACACAATTTGGTAAGTTTTGACATATGTATTTCACTTCCTTTCCTTTCGGATATCCAAATGTTTCAGCACAACTTGTTGAAGATGCTATTTGTCCACCAATGTATTGTCTTAGAACTTCTGTTAAAAGTCAGTTACTCATGGTCTATTTCGTGAATCTCTTCTGTTTCATTAATCATTTTCTTTGTTCTGATGCCAATATCACTCTATGTTGATTTACCATGTGTCCTGAAATCAGATGTTAGCCTCTTGTATTAGTTTCCTATCACTGTTGTAACACATTACCACAGACTGCGTCTCTTAAAACAACACAAATTTATTATCTTAAAGTTCTAGAAGTCAGAAGTCTGAAGTGAGTATCACTGGCCAAAAATCAAAGCATCAGCAGAGCTGCATTCCTCTGGAGGCATTAAGGGACTTAACAATCCTACACTTAGAATCTTATTTATAATTCTTAACTTTTCCAACTGCTATTGATCTCCATTATCTTATTTAGTACAGCACCAGTGCTAGATTTCTCGTTCTCCTTGAAATCTCAACTTTATCATTTCAACTTAAGTGAGCTTATTGACTTCACCTGGGTTCCGCCTCCAAATGTTATAACCTGGTAACTCCATAGGCATAATCCTAGGTTAATTCCAGCAATCCTTTCATTTGGTTTAACTTCAATGATTTTTTTTTAAAGATTTTATTTATTTATTTGACAGAGAGAGATCACAAGTAGGCAGAGAGGCAGGCAGAGAGAGGGGGGGAAGCAGGCTCCCCACTGAGCAGAGAGCCTAATGCAGGGCTGGATCCCAGGACCCTGAGATCATGACCTGAGCTGAAGGCAGAGGCTTAACCACTGAGCCACTCAGGCACCCCTAACTTCAATCATTGATCATTGTCCTCTGTTGCCTGTTACAGAGTATTTGAAAAGAAAATTGCTTTAAATATATGTATATATATATATATTTAAACCCAGTATTTATTTATTTATTTGCTTGCAGCAGAAGGGTGAATCTAGTCATTTTACTCCCTCTTAGCTAGAAAGAGGGAGTCTCTGTTTATGCCTTCTTCATGGATTGGCTGTTTTTATCTAGTTCCTTTCTATGATCAGCTAGAAGGAGCTATTAAAGTTATAATATTTATGATTTAAAATCTATTCTATGAGATTAAGAGTCACTTATGGTTTGTCTCCCTCCCAATCCCATCTTGTTTCTTTTCTTCTTTTTCCGCCCCCCTAGTCCCCCATGTTGCATTTCCACTTCCTCATATCAGGGATTTTCAAGTTCCTCAAAGCCTAGCTATCCCAAACACATTGTCAATTTTCTAGCTGGTACTGTCCATTTCTAGCCACCATTATCTGGCATCTTCATATTTCTCCAACCTGATATTTTATTTTTTGTTGTTGTTCTTTGCACACATAATAGTCTATGTTAAATAACAAGAATATACTTGTAGTTTGAACATCCTGGCCTATTTCAGGCTTTATTTTGTGCTCCTTCCTTCATTGCCAATATAAATTTCTTCCCACAACCTTGATCTCCTAATTGCTTAACACAAATTTTCTTCTTTAAGAAACAGAGTCTATGACCCCTTCCATTTGAACTGACAGTTCTCTTTCATGTTCCCAGTCTTCTCTAAATTTTGTTAACAGTGACAAACTTTTTTCTTCATCTGCTTAACTTACTATTAGATTATAAATCACTTCATGAAAATGGTCATGCCTGTTCCATTTCTTTGTCCTCCAGAGGAAAGCAAAGTACCCAATACAAACTAAATTTCAAAAATGATTTAAATTAAAATATATATATATTGGGGTACCTGGGTGGCTCAGTTGGTTATGCATCTGCCTTCAGCTAAGGTCATGATCCCAGGGTCCTGGGATCAAATCTTATGTCTGGTGCTTCTCCTTCTGCCTGCTGCTCTGCCTACTTGTGTGTATTCTGTCTCTCTCCCTCTCTCTGGCTGTTAAATAAATAAATAAAATCTTTACAAAAATTAAACAAATTAAAAAGTTATTGAATGACTAATGAGCAAATAATTGAATATGCTCATTCCCAATGACATACTTAGTAAACTGCAATAATCCTTGTCAGTACATTCTTAGATTAAGGTGACAAACATGGGTTATAATGGAAAAAATATAAGTAGGCAATTTCTCAATAGGTTGTAATTATGAAATTAATTAGCTGAGACAGCTTATATGAAATTTATGATATGTATAACTAAGTGGAAACTGACCCTTGCCCTATCTGAAAAGACAGTTTTTAGTGAAAAAAATAATTATACATCTATGAGTACAATATTTTAAAAATTAGATACTTAAGACAAGAAATTTTGATAAAGAAATTTCTGCATAAATGATTTAAATATATATATACATATATATATATATATATATATATTTTTTTATCAATTCAGATCCTAGAACTGTGTCCTGCTCATTGCTTACTGGTAAAAATATATTTGTTAAATGCATAAAAAATAAAGGAAAAAGGGATCAGCTGAACTTATTTTTAGAAGCTTTTTATAAGCAGTATGTTTGCTAAACAAATATTTCTAGAGATAAAACTCTAATATTTGCATAAAAGTTTTTTTCCAATGAAAAGAAGAATAAATTTCAGTGTAAGAAAATAAAAACTTGAGACAGAAATTTATATTTACAAGCCACCATTCTTAGTAGAATTAGCACAATGAAGGGATTCAGTACAAGTCTCCCTTATATATGTCACTTTGACGATTTTGAGCTGAAGGCAATCAAGATTCTTCAGGCTCCAGAGAAACTTTGCCCCTCCCTTAATTCTCTAGAAGAATCTAAACTGTGATCTTGCCCATAATAAGTTTTATTACCAGAGACAAATCTTATCTGAGTGACCGCTCTGTATGGCAGAGCAAACATTCAATTAATAAACAACTGTTCTTCTTCCTATTGCCTTATAAATTGACCTCCTTCCCTTTGAGAGTCCCTATCCCATTCCTTAGCTTAAGATGGCATATATACCTCATTTTACCATTCTGTATTTGAACCTGTGATGTATGTGGAGTTCCCATGCATACTACATTACATTAGAATTTTTTAATCTATGTCAATTTAAATCTTGCCAGAAGACTTGCCAGAAGAAACTTTGAAGGGTAGTATTTCTCCACAAATACTTTGTCTTTTTCAAAGAATAACCTCCACATTTACCATTGCTGACAATGTTCTTTAACATGGATAGTATTATGAGGGATGACCTGGTATTCGACATGGAATTTTCATTTAAATATTGGTTAGAAAGATACATGTGATTATACAAGTCCACTGTGTATAAGAAATGGATAGCTTGCTGAAGAATACCAATACTTAGAAATAGATTTTAAAAAATAAAACATAATATCAGTATCTATTATGCTTTTTAATGTCAATATTATTATGATTTATAACATGTTCTTCTGGGAAACAGCCAAAAATCGGTGTATCATCAGAAACCTACTTAAACAATAATTTGCAAAATAAACCAATAAAATATGATAACCAAAAGTTAGAAATAAAAATGGCAGCAAATATCCCCTTTATTGATTGTTCACATTATTTCCATGGACATCTTATTTAGTATTTACATTTTTCCTTCATAAAGTATTTTTTTGTTGTTGTTCTTTTTAAATTGTAATAGAAATGTAGCATGCAATGGTCACTACTACCCATGAGGAATGCTATAGCAAAAAGCATGAACAAATTACTGCAGATATGCAATATGAAATGCTTCAATGTGATTTATTTTTACAACTATACATTCATAACTGGAGAAAAGTAATGAAAATTGTTAGAATTGCTTTAATGATTTAACAAGAATTGCTTATATACATAAAATAGGTTTTTACGGATTTTTGCAAAACTGAAATCCTTAAAAAAAAGTCACTATTTTAGGATAAATAACCATGTGGACAATTTGAAAATATAAATTTCAACCAAATATTAGCTAAATTGGCTCAAACTCTGAATTACTGGAATTGAAAGCTTTTTATTCTAATAGGAATTTGTATGCAATTTTCTCTTTTGCAAATAGGTCAAATAACAGTTAAAGCATGTGTATGAATATGTAATTAATTTTCCTAAGTCATAGTAAAAATGACTTAGTTATCTTGTTTACTTTCATGATTACCATAGAGAAATGTAATTTCAAACTTTACTGACAACAATCTGTCACCTAGTATCTTCTAGTTTGCTCCCAGAATCAGTATATTTTGCCTTTTTCTTACTTTTTGAGCATTTTGGGGGCAAAAACCTGAGTTAAATGAAAAAAAATTGTTTTTATGCTGTAATCTTTAAACTTTAAATCAATTTAAATCAATTGAACTTTAAATCAATTGAACTGGACACTCAATTTAATCATTTGTCAAGTTCAGGTCTGTTCATCTGAAAGGAACCTTTTCACCCAGATTTCTTTTAGAGAATTATAAAAGCAAAAATCCTCAGTGTTTTATAGAGTAATTAATTTATTATTTATTCTGTAAAATCCATTACTCAGTTCTGTCCTCTACTCTGTGACTTCTGCTATTGCCAACACCGCTATTTAAGATTAAGTAGAAAGCAGATAATTAGTTCCTATTTCATCTATTAGAAGTGATCAGAATTTAACTTCTAAGTTATCACATTACTGTCACATTTATTTGTAATTAAGTATTTATTGCTAATTCTGAATTCATAGTTTGCTTATTAGCATACAAATGTTATTAGCATACAAATGTAAGCCAATAATACATTCATAATTCTCTTAAAAGGATTAAGTTAAACTGTCCACAAACTAATGAGTAATAAAAAAATCATGCAATTTCAGTTGCTACAAACTTTTCTACAACTTATGCATTGCTGGAATAGAAGTGATTCAGAAGCTCTTTTGTATTAGAGGAATTGTGAAGATCTGAAATAAACAAATGGAGAGTTAACACGGAAAATCCTATAAAATAAAAAAATAACAGGACGTTTATTTTAAAATTGAAGCTATTATTTAATATTTAAAATTATGTGAAAAATAAATGTGGAGAAATTTCAAAAGAAAAAATGTCTTAGAATTCATTGAACATGATTTATGAAATGTGAATTGTTCAATCAAGCCATTGTATCCTAATTTTAAACTTAGAGTTGTTTTTTTTAAGATTTTACTTAATTATTTGAGAGAGAGCATTTGTCAAGTTCAGATCTTCACTCACAGAGAGGGAACACAGGGGTGAAGCAGAGGGAGAGGGAGAAGCAGGCTGCATGCTGAGCTGGGAGCCCAATGTGGGGGTTCGATCCCAGGGTACCCTGGGATCGTGACCTGAGGCAAAGACAGAGGCAACTGGCTGAGCCCTCTTGCTGCCGGCACCCTACAAAATTTTTGTCTAAATAATTGTTCACCCTTCTGACTGCTAAAAAGTTTTATTTTCTAGGGGTTTTGATTTTTTCATGTGTGAGAAGTTTTTGTTTGTTTTTAATGTGTGTGTTTCTTTCCATTAAAGGATACCAAAGAGATTAGAATTTTTCCTCATTGAAGTCCCTAACAGCACTTCCAATTTCCAATAATGGATCTTGACATTTCTAGTTTGGGTTATAGGTTAAACTAAGAAACTTCCTCTCCTTGGTATAACAATTATATCCTTGTAACTTGTGGAATGCATCGGTCCTTGACTGGATGCTGATCTTGTCATATCTTCAATGTCTCTGCATCACCCATTCACTGATCATTGGGCCTTCTTATGAAGCTATTAGTTCACAGTAGAAGGAGATCAAGGAGAAAAAATTTCTAGCAAACATTCCACAAAATATCTTTTTATTTGTTTTTCATAAAGAACCAGGTAGAAAATGGCCATTCCATAGATTCCCCCACCTCCATCTGCCAAAAAAAAAATATATTAAAAAAAAGAAAGTCCTCTTCATAAAATATTCCCATATTAGCCAGGCAACAAGAGGTCTCTTTATGTTCTGTAAGACTAAAACTAAGTCTGAAACAAAATTTTAAAAGGCCGTTTACTTATAAAATTAAAATAAGGGAATCTATTTACTACCACCTTAGTTTCATCAGGAAAGGAGAGTAATGTTTTATAAAGTTAGAAGATGAAACACTGAGAAAGTTCATGATTGGCAAGTATCCTGTTTAGGTGGGAGTTTGGGAAGTGGAAGGAACCTTTTTTTTTTTTTTAAGGTTTTATTTATTTGACAGAGAGAGAGAGAGGGATCACAAGTAGGCAGAGCAGCAGTCAGAGAGAAAGGGGGAAGCAGGCTCCCTGCTGAGCAGAGAGCTCGATGTGGGACTCGATCCCAGGACCCTGAGATCATGACCTCAGCTTGAAGGCAGAGGCTTAACCCACTGAATCACTCAGCGCCCCTGGAAGGAACTTTCTTCAGTTATCTGCAAGGGGTCAAGTGAGCAGTCTGTGCATACTTCAAAAGAGGAAGAACTGTTCGGTGTTTGGGTTGGAGGGTTTTCTGTAGCTAGCTATTCCAGGAATGGCAGAGAACACTGGGTGTTTTCCTGTGTGTGTGGTCAAAATGTCAGTCATAATGGTCCTTAAGGGGTGTGACTACGATGGTAGGCAGATTTTCACACAGGGGTCTTTTCTTTAGGGACAGTATTCCATTGTGTCTTGCTCTGAAGGCACACTGTATTAAAGTCATTAATAGTCCATTTCTTTTACTTTCTTGTGTAAAAGAGGGTAACAGTATCGACCTATTCAGGGAAATTCAGGATTTGTAGAAGGATGAAAACAGACATGCTAGAGGATCCCCAGGGATCCTCCCGGACTTCCACTATTGCCACCTTTTTTTTTTTTTTTTTTGCAATTTACCTCTCCTGCCCTGTGAATTTTTACTAGCTGATAATCCTCTCAGACTGACAAAAATAGTTTCCAGAAAATACAAATTTGATGGTTTTCAGCAATGTACCAGAGATCTTAAGCAAAGGACATGAAAATACGACCAATTTCCAACTGTAAGTTTTCGCTAAAGCTGAAAACTGGTACCTAAACCAGAACCATAAAGCCAGGTACTTAACTTCTCTGATGTATGAAAACCCTGACTGAGCCTGCTTCAGTGGGGCATCTCTGGGTCTTCAGGTGCTCCCAGATGCCTATCAGCAGAGCAAACCTTTAAACCTCTATTTTAGTCACTTAAATCAATTTCTTTCTGATACGTAAATTCTATCCTGTTCTTTGGGGAGCGATTTTAATTGAATTTCTCTCCCCAATGTAAAAATGAGTTTTGTCCCCATTTGCAAAGTACTTCAACATCCGTTTTTACTTCATGCAAATTTGTGTTGTTTTCATTTTTTAAGTTAGTTATAACACCTGCTTATTCTCTCATAGTGTAGGAGTAAAAAAAAAAACTTAGAATATATGTTTATTATTATACTGTATGCAAGCCATGACTTTACCTGTTTTTTTTTTCTAATTATCTTTTAACATCTTTTGTAACTATTCTAATTAGATAAGAACAGTTTCTGAATACTGAAAAGTCTTATTTCTTTAAATGCATTTAAAGGATTATCTTATATATGAAATTCCAGTACAATAGCAAGAATGGGAAACAAAGTATGAATGCTTATGTCAGGGCTTATTAGACTGATACAAACATGCAGACAAAGGGAAAGAGTATGTTCCAGTAATTGGCAGCATTTAGATCCCCTGAGTTTTATTTATTGATTCCCTGAAAATTAAAAATTGTTGAATAAATAGAATGGAACTCTAATAGCCTATAGTCATACAAAGCAGATAAATGCAATATAGTGAGAGTTCATAATAGTTCTACAACATGTAACAACTGTGAAGACAATAACAATTGTGACTAGAGTGGATAGAAAAAGATAAAGACATGCTTGAGAACTACTGCTGAGCAGAAAAAAAGGTAGGAAGGAAAAAGGAATCTCTTCCGCTTACATCACATTCCTATTTCTATTGGGAACTATTTCTTTTTCCAATACAGAGTGTCTTTCACAGGGAAATAAACCAACCATTGTCAGTCTACTGATGTCTATTAATAGTAATTTCCCTTTCTGTTAAACACAAAGTAAGGAGTAAGGTAAGCTATTGGATACTTTTTTCAATCTCAGGTATCTGAAGAGTCTTCCCAACTCCTAAAATTTCACAGCCATATCTCGTTACCTGATTTTAAGCTTTACTACAAAGCTGTGATCACCAAGACAGCATGGTACTGACATCAAAACAGACACATAGACCAATGGAACAGAGTAGAGAGCCCAGATATGGACCCTCAACTCTATGGTCAAATAATCTTCGACAAAGCAGGAAAAAATATAGAGTGGAAAAAAGACAGTCTCTTCAATAAATGGTGCTGGGAAAATTGGACAGCTATATGTAGAAGAAGGAAACTCGATCATTCTCTGACACCATACACAAAGATAAACTCGAAATGGATAAAGGACCTCAACGTGAGACAGGAATCCATCAGAATCCTAGAGGAGAACATAGGCAGTAACCTCTTTGATATCAGCCACAGCAACTTCTTTCAAGATATGTCTCCAAAGGCAAAGGAAACAAAAGCGAAAATGAACTTTTGGGACTTCATCAAGATCAAAAGCTTCT
>PISX010027692.1:0-22640 GCA_004024625.1 Mellivora capensis | reverse complement strand
CGGGAAAGGGGGGTGGGGTAATGGACATTGGGGAGGGTATGTGCTATGGTTAGTGCTGTGAAGTGTGTAAACCTGGCGATTCACAGACATGTACCCCTGGGGATAAAAATTTGTTTATAAAAAATAAAAATTAAAAAAAAAAAAACAAAATGGAGAAAGAGAAGCTTGAGGAGAGGGCAGTGACAATCCTGTAGGTGCAACTGACCCTCTTCAGGACTCTGCCGAGCCTTCCTTTTGCCACCAAACCTTTACAGATCATGTCTGTACCCTGTGCCCTCCTTCTGTTTCAGCCTACATCACACTATATTGTAGTTGTCTAAGTAATCATTATCATAATCATAATCATCAACATACATGAGCATTATTTCATTTAAGCTTAATCTTCACCACAACTCCATGAAGCAAGAACTGTTTGTAACTCCATTTTGTGGATGAAGAAACTGAGGCTTTCAAAAGTTAAGAAACCTACCCAAGGTCACAGTGAGAGTAAGTAGCAGTGCTCTGTTTGAACCTAGACAACCTGAATCCAAACTTCACTCTTACCCTCTTTCTCCTACTCCCAATAGACTAGCACTTCTCAAAGTGTGGTCCATATACTCCTGACAATCTTTGAGACCCTTTCAGGAGATCTGCAATTTCAAAGCTATTTTTGTAATAATACTAAGTCTTATTTGCCTTTTTCACTATGTTGATGCTTGCACTCGTGATGGAAAAGCAGTAGTGGGTAAAACAGTGAACCAATAGTTTTCATATGATTAACATGTGAGCTTACAAAAGCATGCAGGGGTTGAAGAGCCATTCAAAGAACAAGGTAGACCAATGAATGTTAATGTAAGTATATACAATAAGTTACTTTATCTTGTTTCAGATTCCTCATTGCAACTCATCTTTAAGACACTACCACTTGTAGAGTTTTGGTATATTAATAAAGAATAGTGGCCATAATTTTGTTAAGAAATTGTTAAAATATTATTCCTTTTTTCATCTGTATGAGACCAGGCTTACCTAATATATTTCAACCAAAAAAACATACACAACAGATTGAATGTAGAAACAGATATGCGACTCTAGCTCTCTATTAAACTAGGTATTATAACGCTCTTTATATATATATTATATTATATTATATAAACGCTCTTGCTAAAATTTTTTTAGATTTTTTTCTAAAATGATATGTTCCATGTTCATATGTAATTTGTTTATTATTATTTTAAATGAATGGATAAATATTTTATATTTTTCTCAGTTTTAATTTCTATTATGGTATACATTTATTGATACAATCCATATAAACAAAAACTCCTTTGGATCCTTAAAATATTTTTCAAGAGTTTAAAGGCATCTTCCAGCAACTGGGTGGTGGACGTTAAGGAGAGCATGTGATGTAAAAAGCACTGGATATTACACAAGACTGATGTATCAGAGCTGTACCTATGAAACAAATAATTCATTATATGTTAATTAATTGAATTTAAAATTTTTTAAAAGAATACTTAAACTGTAAAAAAAGAGTTTAAAGGCATCCTGAGACCAGAAAGTTTAAGTACTTTAAAAACTTAAAATCTAAGAACAAAAAAATTGTATTTTACCTATCTCTATATCTCAAGTATTTAGTGCCTTTATACCATCTCCAATTATTTGTGAACCAGTAAATAAGTAAATGAAAGAAAATTATATCAATTTTTTTCCTCTGCTATGTAGTCTTTATTTAGAATATTCATTAAGCAGTATTGTATTTTGTCTCTTTATATATTGGTCTACTCCATACAATGAGTTCCTCAAGGTCAAGAACTGTCTTTTCTATCTTTACATTAAACATGTCTAAAACAAAACCTACCATGTTGTAAGAAAAGGAATGAATGAATAAACTCTTTGATTTTTTTAGTAAGTATGTGAGGAAATTATTCTCCATGATGATTCAAAAACTATTGTATTTGAAATGCTGGGTACTTAAAGAAAATAAGTTGCATCAAAGAACTAAGAGATCTCTGACCTGTGGCACTGAGATGTTCACAAGTGAGGCTGCCATGCTCTGAGGGTAGGATGCAGGCACAACCAGATGACAGCATGTTAGCCAATGTTCCCCAGATAAATATCAGCCCAGGAAACTTCTAGAAGCCTAAGGGACAGGTAGGATGGACAGATAGAGTTCTGCTCTCTGGCAGAGTGTCTGAAACGAAAGATATCACAGAGGGGACGCCTGGGTGGCTCAGTTGGTTAAGCGGCTGGCTTCAGCTCAGGTCATGATCCCAGCGTCCTGGGATTGAGTCCCACATCGGGCTCCTTGCTCGGCAGGGAGCCTGCTTCTCCCGCTGCCTCTGTCTGCCACTCTGCCTGCCTGTGCTCGCTCGCTCTCTCTCCCTCTCTCTCTGACAAATATATAAATTTTTTAAAAAAATTTAAAAAAAAAAAGATATCACAGAGGAGCCTTTTTTACCATGACCAGGTATCAAATTAAAAGGTATTTTTTATCTTAAAAAGCCAGTGGCCAGGAGTGCCAGGGTGATTCAGTCAGTTAAGCATCTGATTCTTGGTCTCCGTTCAGGTCACGATTTCAGGGTCATGAAATCAAGTCCCACATCAGGCTCCATGCTCTGTCTGGAGTCTGCTTAAGGCACCCTCTCCCTCTCCTTCCCCCTGCCCATCCCCCTATGCATACACACATGTGCTCTCTTTCTCCTTCTCTCTCTAAAATAAATAAATAAATCTCAGGAGAAAAAAAAAAAAAGCCAGTGGCCAGAAAAAGTCCAGTGATTGCTTGTAAATGTCAAAACTGAGAGAATGATTCCCACAGAATTACAAAGAAGTCAATATTTTTGTTTAAATATTTATTTTAAATAGTCAAAATGATGTCTAAGTCAAGTACCTGATATTGGGCCCTTTTCATATTTTCCTGAAAAATGGTATCTTTTGTTATACTTTACATGAATGCAGTAAGTGGTTTTAAGTCAAATGGTATTAATGAAGAATTTCTATTTTTCCACACCTGACTAATCTTGTATTTTCAGTTTATTATACCCATTGGAACCTTATATATCAGAGGTTTCGATATCTACCTATAAATGGTGTTCCCTAGAGAAAGCTACCCTAGATGTCAGTTTTAAGTCCAAAGCATATGTGGCATCAGTTGGTTGCTAATATGTAGATATATCAAAATTGATATATCTACATATTAGCCTTACACATGTGGGGTCCTGGGGTAAGAGATAAGAATACAAAGCAGAAAAAGGCATAGTCTCAATCCAGAAGCATTTCAGACTCTGGTAGTTCAACCAGTTGTAGAAACTCTAACATTATAAGATCCATGGCTTTTGTGGAAAGATTCCATATATTTTCTAATGATAACATATTATGACAAAAATGAAATGTAATCTGAATCTTTTATGTATGTGGACTCATTTTCAGGAACTAAAGGAGCTTGCTATGTAACAATATTTTACAAATCCTTTATAAAGGAAATGATCATGGTGCAATGGTTTGTTTTATGTAAATGTAGACTTCTATACACAGGGAGACATGTCCTATCCATAGGGAATATACTCCAGATTGCTTTGAATCCTATAAATACTTTGCCAGTGATAGAAGAAAAGGAAGCTTTACTTCTGAAACAAACTTCTGTCACCAACAATCCATTATTTCTCTACAAAATTTTTCCCTCATCAATGCTATAAACACTTTTTCTAGCTAAATAAAATATAAGATGATGCTTCTTAGAAGCTAACAACCTTTAATTAATTCTGAAAGAACTTTTTGAATATAAATGCCTAGACCAGAGGAATTGTTCAAATATTTCCCTTCGGAAAGAGTTTTGGGCCTTAGCTCAGAAGGTCTATGATAGGCAGCAACGGTGAGCCAAAATAGCCAAGACTCCCAATGTGATATTGGATTAGATGTTCATACGGTTAAACACACCTCTAAAATGAATGAAGGGAGGTTGTTTGTTTGTTTTTTTAACTGTCTAAGTAAGCATTCAAGCAACAAGAGACAAACCACTACTTCAATATAGGCAAGGAGGATTTTTATTAAAAACTTTACCATTTGAGATTCCTCAAGATTTATCTGTAATCCTTGCTCTGCTTGCACTTGAGACGGCTTGTGCCAATACACTTTCCCCATTAAAGATATATCCTTGAAGAAGAAAAAAAAACAATTAAAATAATGCCAGTTTTTAACATCATAGAGGTATATTATTCAATGCAGTAAAATTCCAGTCATTTAATCAGTGAAGAATATATAAAAGAAATTTAAGCTATGTAATATTATGCAGTAAACAGGAAACATAAAACAAAAGCTACAATGAAAGTATTTTATCTATTATTCCAATTTCATGGCTTTTTAAGTTATTGATATCAATAGAATAATATCATATGTCATCAATTAGGTATAGGTACAGATTTTTTAGAACGCTGCTATTAAATGGCTGTACAAGGAAGATATATTAAAAACTAAAATTTAATCTAACTCAAAGCAAGAAGGAATATGAGTATACTTTAAATTTTAATGAGTATAACTGTTAATATCACTTTTATCATTACTAATGCTAATTGCTATGATAAAGTCTCATTCAGCTGAAGTGGTAAGAAGATAGCACACCACAACATCTAACAACAAAGAGAAATAAAGAAACCCAGCTCCTGCCCAAACTGCAAAGTCACAGAACAGGTATCAACAGGCAAGTTACTGTGTTCCTCCTCGCCTCAGTTCTATCATCTTTAAAATGGGGATTCAATTCAATTACATGACTTTTGACAGCCCATTTCTCCTCTAGACTTTAATGACATCAATAGCAAGATATAAACATTCACTGTGCTTTAAAGCATTACCTTTTCTTTGCTTCATCAAAAAGATCCAACTTAAGCCATTGGCTTCTACTTCAGCCTTTCTATCACAAATAACTATAAAATTGGACAAAATATAAGAGCAACTCTTTTAGTGCTGGGCAATAAGCAGTGCACAACTATACTGACTAAGATAATGGAAACCAAAAAAGGTTAAGAGGCAAATTAACCCCTATTTCTGCCTTTCACAATCTCCAGACCACAACACAAAATAGAGGAAAACAACAAAGAATCCAGGTATCTCACTAAGTTGAAGAAATAGAAATTAGAGTAAGGGGAAGACAAAGAAGGTAGAATTTGTAAGGCATAGTATGGAAAGGAAGGAACAGCATAGAAAAATAGCTCCAGGAATCTGAATCAGGTATTCAAGTTATTGACTGAATACCAATCTGTTCATACAGTAGTGAAATCCATGAGGGCAGACAAAGATAAACTAACCCTCCCCGGGGCAGGGGAGAACAATTACCAAAGAGCTATAACCACAATTCCCAAAGCTCACACAAGACTAGGAATCATCAGTTCTCCCACCAGACATGCTGAATACGTGGTACATTCATTATAAACCTCAGAAGAGTCAGACATTAATAGTAGTTCTAAATTAGCTCTAGAGCAAAGGCTTCTTAGGACTTTAACAACATTTTTAAAATAATACTTGAAAATATCAAGCTGATCTTCAGGTAGTTTAACAGACTATTTGAACAAACTCCAACACTTTTAGAGGAAGACAACAAAATCTTATAGTCCACAATGTAAAATTCACAATGTTCAGCACTCAATCAAATATTACTAGTCACATGGAGAAGCATAATTATGTAGCACACAACCAAGAGAAAAATCACTAGAAAAAGACCTAGAAATGATAGATATGTTGGAATTAGCAGGTAAGGATCTTAAAATTTCTAATATAAATATTAAAATGTTCAAAGATATACATATAATAAGAAACAAATGTAAGATATAAAAACAGAATCAAATGGAATATCTAGATAAAATATTATCTGAAATAAAAATTTCACTGGGTGGCATTAATAACAGAGTAAAATTATAGAGGAAAATATTTGTTAACTTGAAGACACAGCAATAGAAACAACACAAAATGAATCACAGAGAGAAATAAAAACTGAAAGAAAATTAATACTCAGTCTAACATAATATTTAATTAGAGTCCCAGAAAGGGCAGTATGAAGGGAGAAAATATCTGTACAAAAAATGGCCAAAATTTTCCAAATTTGATGACAACTATAAACCCCTTGATGCAAAAATTTCCATGAATGCCAAGCAGAAACACATAAAGAACATGATGCCAACCACATTATAATATAAATTAAGAAAACTAGTAATAAAGAAAAAAAATCTTACAAGCATCCAGAGAAACATTAACTACAAAGAAACTAATAAATACCAACAGCTAATTACCACAAACTAACATTGCAGGCTTCCTATCATAATTATGTAGGCCCAAAGACAGTGAAGAAATGTATTTAGAGTACCCATAATGAAAAAAAATACTGTCCCCATAAAATTCTATATCCAGCAAAAATATCTTTCAAAACTAAAGGTGAACTACTTTTTCAGCAAACAAAATGTGTAAAAATTCATTGTCATCAAACCTACAAGAAATGTTAAAGGAAATTCTTTGAGCAGAAGCAAAATGGTATCAGATCAAAACTTGAATGCACACAATGGAAATAAGTAATAGAATGATTTAAAATGTCTGTAAATAAGAAAGACATTTTCTCTTTTTAAATATTTTTTAAAATATAATGGATGGTTTAAATAAAATTAATAATGTTTTGTTTTATACATAGATATGAAGTATGCATTAATAATAACACAATGATAGTAGAAAGGAAAGGAAATATACTTCTGTAAAAGTTCTTATATCATATGTGAAATGGCATATTATTTATAGGGATATAAGTTAAATATGCACAATGTAAACTCCATAACTCCTACTAAAACAATAAAGAGATAAATAAGCTGTTAGTATAAAACAGAATAAAATGCTAGAAAATATAATTAAAAGAAGGCAGGTAAAGAAGGGAAAAAACATAAACAAATGTGACAAATAGAAACCAAATACCAAGATAGTAAATATAAACTCAACCTTATCGATAATTACATGTAAATGGCACTCCAGTTAAAAGACAAAGACTGTCGGGGCGCCTGGGTGGCTCAGTGGGTTAGGCCGCTGCCTTCAGCTCAGGTCATGATCTCGGGGTCCTGAGATCGAGTCCCACATTGGGCTCTCTGCTTGGCAGGGAGCCTGCTTCCCTCTCTCTCTCTCTGCCTCCCTCTCTGCTTACTTGTGATCTCTCTCTGTCAAATAAATAGATGAAATCTTAAAAAAAAAAAAAATCTTTAAAAAAAAAAAACACAAAAACTGTCACTGCAGAAAAAGACAAGATCCTGCAATATGATTGCTATAGGAAAGAAACCTACTTAAAGTATAAAGACACAAATGGGTTAAAAGTAAAATGATGAAGGGAGTTATACAAACATTAATCATAAGAAAACTGGAGTCGCTATATTAATATCAGAAAAGTCAGACTTCACTTCAGACAAGAAATATTAGCAAGAGAAAGATCATTTCATAAAAATACAAGAGTCAAGTTTGTCAGAAGACATAGAAATAGGAACTAATGTCAATGCTTCAAAGTACATTTTTTTAAAAACTAACAAAACTGGAAAGAGAAATAGAAAATTTCATTATTATAGTTAGGAATTTCAAACCAAGACTAACTGGCTCCTGAAACTCATCTCTTCATAAATATACTAACTAAGGGTGCCTGGGCAGCGCATTCAGTTAAGTGTCTGACTCCTGGTTTTGGCTCAGGTCATAATCTCAGGGTCCTGGGACTGGGCGCTCAAATGAGCTCCACACTCCACATGAAGTCTGTCTGAGATTCTCTCTTCCTCTCCCTCTACCCCTTCCACTTGTGCTTTCCCTGGCTCCCACTCAAATAAATATATTCTTTAAAAAAAATAAATAAAATAAATATGCTAACTAAATAGCAAATGTGAAATCCTGCAAAAAAAAATTCTTTACAAACTTTTAAGTTTATAAATATACCATTCAAGTATAAAAACCTGACAATAATGAACACGAAATTCAAGATATTGTTCACATCTGAGGAGGGAGAGATTGATTGGAAAGAGGTACAAGGGGTATCTCTACCCAATCTGAAGTGAATATGACAAAAATATTAAATTTTGAAAAATCTGAGCAATGAACACAATATTTCATAATAAAGAAATTTCTCAACACATTTCATGTAGGTAATGTATCAATATCAAAGACAGGCTAAAAATATCTTAATAAACCTATAGTTTACCTCACTTGTGAACATAAATGCAAAAATCCCAATTAAAATATTTGCAAATGAAATTAATCAGCATATTTAGAAACAATAAAACTTGACCAAGGAAATTTTTCCCATAACTTCATGGATAATTCATTACTAGTTTATAAAATTAACAAATTACCACAGAAATTCATGTAATCAACTCAGTAACTGCTGAGGATAACCTTCAATAAAATTCAACACCCATATCTGAGTAAGGAGTAAACAGAAACAGAAAAAAACTTAACCCCACAAGAGATTTTTGCAGATTCCTGCACCAAATATATTTCATAATAAAACATTAGACAGATGAGACCCAATGCAACATGAAAAGAAAGAGTACATGTATAAATAACATGAGGGAGAAAACCAAAATATTACTATTAATAGATTATGTAACCATATAATCGGTGAAAATAAGAAAGTTAACTGAAAAAAAACTAGCAGGCCAAAGCATATCTAACAATTCAACAAATAAAATTTCATACTGGCAATAACCAGTTAAGATTGCATTCTTAAAATAAAAATGAGCTACTAATATACAAAATATAAATCTCAGAAACATTATGCTAAGCAGGAAAGGCCAGGTTAAAATGGCATCAGAATAGCCAAAAATAGCATCTCCAAACCACCCAGTAAATATAAAGATAAATATAGATGAAAACTTAAAGTATTTACCTAGTTAAAGTCCAATGCCTAGGCTTTTTCAAGAATAGTTTTTTTTTCCATGGGTCATACTTCCTTCCTTTATTTGTATGCCTCAAAATTAATTGTTGAAAGGCTTATAGCAACCCAGGGAGCACTTATTCAAAGATACTAATGGATGTCAATAAGGACAGTGAGTATTTTTAGTATTTTAACTTGCCCTCTTCCCATAATCTGCTATCCAGCTAACCAGTAACCTCAAAAAATAAAGATAACAATAAAATAAATATTTTAGTAACTTTCAGCTACGTGAATGTGTATTGGTTGCTTAGGGTCAGTTTCTACCTACCAATAGTGATGTTATCAACTGGAAATGCCTGTAGGGAACCACCTGGCCCACACTGTTTGTTTATTTGAGAGAGAGAGCACAAGTAGGCAGAGCAGTAGGCAGAGAGGGAGAGGGAGAAACAGCCTCTCTGCTGAGCAGGGAGCCCGATGCAAGGCTTGATCCCAGAACCCTGGGACCGAGCTGAAGGCAGCCACTTAAATGATTGAGCCACCCAGGCACCCCAAATAAAAAAAAAATTTTTTAAGATTTTATTTATTTGACAGAGAGACACCAAGAGAGGGAACACAAGCAGGGGAAATGAGAGGAAGAAGTTGGCTTCCCACTGAGAGGATGCCAGTAGGAATAATGGCAGAAAACTTCCCAAAGAACTCTGTATATCTCCTTTGCAGTGGGGACCACATACATACCCCACTCAGAAAATATACCACACATATATTTATGTTCTGGAAAAATTATTTGATGATGCAATTAACAGCTCCAAAGTGGAAAGTTAAAGTATAAAAAATAAATAAGTAGAGGTAATATGCAATGATACTGTTTAAACATAAGTAATAATCTAAATAATTTTAAAATGACTCACAAAATTGAGTGTGAATGTCAGGAATTCTGTTTAAAAAGACAAATAAACTATTAAACCTGATCCATGAAAAAGTAGAACATTTGATCAGACCTATAACAAGTAGAGAGATTGAATCAGTAATCAAAAACCTCCTTACAAAGAAAAGTCCAGGACCAGATGGCTTCCCTGGTGAATTCTACCAAACATTTAACATCAGTCCTTCTTAAACTTATACAAAATACGAAAAAGGAAGGAACACTTCCTAAGTAATTCCACGAAGCCAGCATAATTCTAATATCAAAGACAGATAAAGATACTGCAAGAAAAGAAAACGATAGATCACTTTCCTTATAAATATAATAAATGGAATGGGAGGTAACAGGTAAGAGTAAAAAAAAAATGCTTCATTTAACTTTAGGAAATACATGATTTCATAAGTCAAATAAAAAAAATAATGTAGTAAAATAGTTGCTTCAGTTAACCATAGGAAATTTATCAATTTATAAGTCAAAAAGAGAGAAACATTTAATCATATCCATGGTAGTCTCCATTAAAAAATCACACGGAAGGCAGCATGATAAGGTGGTTGAGCACACATGCTCTATAGTCCAATTGCTTGGATTCAAGTCTTGACTCTGTTACTTTAGCCCCAAAAGAATCTATTGCAAAAGTATTAGAAATAATGTTATTTAGCAGTTAATCCATTACAAAAAAACAAATTTAGGAATTGAGAAAGGCAGCGGGAGGTGCCTGGCTGGCTGAGTCAGTGGAGCACATGACTCTTAATCTTAGGGTTGTGAGTTAAGTCCCACATTGGGCATGGAGCCTACTTTAAAAAATAAAAATGAGAAAAAGAACAAAATCACAAAAGCAACAAAAAATTATAAACTACCAAAACAGTGCCTTAAGAAATGTGAGAAAAACTAAAAAAAAAAAACTTTACTAAGATACAAAAGTGGACTTGAATCAGAAATCTTGGATTTGGGACTAAGGAAAAAAAAACAAAAAAAAAAAATTTTTTTTTCAAGATTTTATTTATTTATTTGTCAGAGAGAGAGAGCGAACGAGCACAGGCAGACAGAATGGCAGGCAAAGGCAGAGGGAGAAGCAGGCTTCCTGCCAAGCAAGGAGCCCGATGCGGGACTCGATCCCAGGATACTGGGATCATGACCTGAGCCGAAGGCAGCCGCTTAACCAAATGAGCCACCCAGGCGTCCCACCACAGAAAATTTTTAAAAGAAATATAATTATAGTAGTCCCTACTTATCCATAGGGGATATGATCCAAGATGCCTAAACCATGGATAGTACCTAGATATATCTAGGTACGATCTATATATATCTATATATATAGATATATATAGATCTATATATAGATCTATATATATCGTTTTTCCTATACAGATATACCTATGATAAAGCTTAATTTATAAAGTGGGGACAGTAAGAGATTATCAGCAGTAACTAATCATAAAATAGAAAGATTATAACAATATACTGTAATAAAAGTCATGTGTATATGGTCCCTGTCTCTGTCAAAATATCTTACTATACTGCACTGACCTTCTTGTGATGAGATGATAAAAGATCTATGTGATAAGGTGAAGTGAAGTGAATGACATACACACTGAGATCCAGCATTAGGCTACTACTGTCCTTCTGACAATATGTCAGAAGGAGGATCATCTGCTTCTGGACTGTGGTTGACTGTAGGTAATTGGAACTGCAGAAAGCAGTCCCAAAGATAAAGGAACTACTGTTGTCTTTTGCCTCACATGTATGATTAATTCTATTTTGTCTCCCTGGGTCAGAAACGACAATTTTCTCCATCTCTCACATGGTCGGTCTCGGTGTTGAGCAAATTTTTAAAACCCAGGAGCAACTTAACGATCCTGGATACATTTTTCATGTGTTTCACAGAGCAGTTTCTATCTCTGGTGTCTAACTTAAAACCCAGAATGCTAGAGCTGGAAGGAACTTGAAAGATCAGTGAAGTCTGAAGGAAGCCCGAATTTCAGCCACTGAAACCAGAGCTCTGAGCCCCAAAGTGCACTGTGTAGTATTCAAAACAAACAGAGTCCATGGTCTTTCCCCTAAACTGCTTCAAGCAGATGGACAAGCAACAGAAGCAGCAGTGTCTCTCTGGCCTGTTAGGCAGGCTCAGTATTTTTTCAAACATCTTCAAAAGAAGAGAGGCAGGGAGAGCAACTTCCCACCCCCACCCCCCACTCTTTCTCATGCAATCCAGGTTCTTCCTAAAGGACACTGGCTGCAAAGACATGGACCAAAACAGTGTTTTTAACATATACCCTTTTATGATTTCATCAGCACTTATTCAAGGTGCCCTGCCTTTAAATAACTTACTATGAAGTTCAAGTTTCAGAAAGAGGGAAAGAAAAGACATTTTTATGGCCCTAAACAAATACTTGTCCACACAGGTTATTCTCCTGAGAAACTGCCCTGATTTGCATTGACTTTTTCTTGCTTCCCACAGGCAAAACCCTGCCGGCATTGGCCTGTAGAATCCTGCTTACAGGCCCAAGAATGTGTCAAGGCTGCTTTGCAATCATTCTCAACCACATTTGACTTTTTCTTTTTAACATTTTATACGATTGTTCTGAATGGCTGGACCCTGTATTCAGTAAACTGTCAGTTCTGAAAAATATGATTAAAAAAAACAGGAATCTGAATGGCTGCCATATAAATTTAAATTTCAAAATTGCTACAAACACTATCTATAACTGATTGTGTTGGTATCTTTTCCACAATGTCCGAACAGAATACAGTAAAATCCTTAAGCCTATTTAAAAAGAAAAAAAAAACAAACCTACAAATATTTCCAGAATCACTGTGTTTCAAGTAGATGTATACTTTTTATATCACTTTTCTGATAGGTGCCCCTTGACACAAAACTATATAGAACTTTTAGAAAAAAGTTATTGAAACATTCATGAAAAGCTTGTT
The DNA here is from genome assembly GCA_004024625.1 of Mellivora capensis. Taxonomy (NCBI): domain Eukaryota; kingdom Metazoa; phylum Chordata; class Mammalia; order Carnivora; family Mustelidae; genus Mellivora; species Mellivora capensis. The sequence goes on along the minus strand of PISX010027692.1, from coordinate 9,942 downwards.
AAATCCAGGTCATCTAAAACAGATGTAATCAGAAAAATATTTCCAGAATATGATCAAGCCTGCAGTCAAACAATGCACTATCCTTTACTCCTCGATATTTATACCAAGGAAGGCAACACAAATCTGGGCTTTTTCTTTCAGAAACCTATAGATAAATTTTATTGACTATGCCTACTTTTAGGTTATGTATCTACCATAGTAGATATGGCATTCCTTTGAATTAAGCACTATTTGGTGAATTAGGACGAGCTATGTGACCACCATTTTGCTACAGTGCTTTAGGGCCAGGAATCCAAGAGAAATATGAAGCAAGGTTCTTTTCCTCAAGAAGTTTACTATTTAATTAGGGAAATTAAAATAACAGCCTAGAAATAATGTGTTTTTAATCCCAAGCAATGTATTCAAGCAGCATAATATTATGTGAAGGATCCAAGTTCAACAGGGATTTATTCAGTTTATAAAGAGAAATGAGGATAAAAACATAAATACCAGAATAGGCACCAGTTCCAATTATGCCACTGAAAAATAAATTTGGGGAAGAGATCAATTGATTTTTGGGCTAGGGGCAGAGAAAGAGGGAAGGAAGAACAGTGGTTCTCATTTCATATCTTAATATAAGACCACCTGAATAATTATGTGCCTGTGTCAGTTGACTTTGAAATTCTTATACCTCTTTTGTTTATTTAGTCAACAGGAATTTGTAATACTAAAACTTCCAAGACACAATCTGAAGAAGGATGAAAATATTTTTCATATGCTTTCTCAAATGACACTAAATCTAAGAAATTCTTATTAGTTTTTACTGTCTCTAAATCAAATAATAAGTTCAATTAATTTTCTTAAATATCTTCTACTGTAAAAGTATTCAGAAAATTTAAAACTCAACAAGTTAACACACAACTAACCTATCCTAATATTCAACAAAAACATTTGCAGTAATAGCTGCAGATCTTATTACAAAAAAGCTCAGGTGGCCAGTGTCCAAGATGGTCCCCAGTGGTTTCCACCTCCTGGTATTCATGCCCCTGAGTAGTCCCCTCCTCAGTGAATAGGGCTAACCTGTGTAATCAGTAATATATAGCAGAAATGATAGTATATGGCTATGTCATAAAAGATACTGCAACTTCCACCTTGCTCTCTCTCTTAGATCACTCACTCTAGGAGAAACCAACTGTTGTGTTAACACTCAAGCGGGCCAATAAAGAGGTCACATGGTAAGAAACTGAGATCTCCTGACAACTACCAGCACCAAATTGTCAGTCTTGTGATTGAGATCCTTCAGCCCTAGTGAAGTCTTCAAATAACTGCAGCCCCAACAAGATCTTGATGACAACCCCATGAGGAATCTCAAGCCAGAATCACAGTTAAGTGGCTTCTGGATGCCTGAACCACAGAAACTATATGAAATAACAAATGTTCATTATTTTAAGCTGCTAAGGTTTGGGGTAATTTTTGCAAAGAAATAAATAACTGAAAAAGGTTCTAAAGATAAAACTCTAGCTCTTCAGGTATTTCATAACATCTCCTGGAGAATCTAAAATCTTAAAATCACATACCAATTACCATTTATTTAGGCAAGTACGTGTTTTCTTCATTATTACCTTTATTACATAATTTTTGTTAGCTTTTTTGCTTAAGAAAGTCAATTAAAAAATGATGTATTTTGTGTTGGATTTTTAATCAAAACAAAAATATGTGCATTAACAATATATACTAGAAGATACTTAATATACCCTTGTTTGTTCCACATGACTCCACATACATTATGAAATATTATCATCTAACATTTCATTACATATGTCAGCAATTTTAAAAGACATATGCCATTTCACCTCACACCTGTCATAATAGCTAAAATCAACAACACAAGAAAAAAACAAGTGTTGGCAAGGATGTGGAGAAAAAGGAACACTTGTGCACTCTTGGTGGGAATGCAAACTGGTGCAGACACTCTGAAAAACAGTATGGAGATTCCTCAGAAACTTAAAAAGGGAACTACCCTAAGATCCAGCAATCTCACTACTGGGTAAAGAATACAGAAACATTAATTCAAATAGATACACACACCCCTATGTTTATAGTTGTATTCTTTACAATAGCCAAGATATAGAAGTGGCCCAAGTGTCCATCAACTGATGAATGGATAAAGATGTAGTATATATAAAATGGAATATTATCCAGCAATAAAAAAGAATGAAATCTTGTCATTTGCAATGTGGATGGAGCTAGAGAGTATAATACTATGTGAAATAAGTAAATAAAAAAGGCAAATACAATAATGATTTCACTCATACATGAATTTAAGAAACAAAACAAAGGTAAAAATTGAGAGAGAGAGAGAAAGAGAGAAACCAAGAAACAGACTCTTAGTTATAGAGAATAATCTATGGTTACCAGAGAGGAGGTGGGTGGGGGATGGGTGAAATAAATGATGGGAATTAAGGAGTGCACTTGTGATGAGCACCAGATGATGTATGGAAGTGTTGAATCACTATACTGTACCCCTGAAAGTAATATAACACCACAGGTTAACTAACTGAAATTAAAATAAAAACTTCTTAAAAAGGCACATCCCATGAACCATTGCTACAGTCATTGTAAAAACTACTGAATCACAGATTATGCTGAGTGAAATAAGTCAAGCAGAGAGAGTCAATTATCATATGGTTTCACTTATTTGAGGAGCATAACAAATAACACGGAGTACATGGAGAGATGGAGAGGAGAAGGGAGTTGAGGGAAATTGGGGGGGAGATGAACCATGAGAGACTATGGACTCTGAAAAACAACCTGAGGGTTTTGAAGGGGCGGGGGGTGGGAGGTTGGGGGAGCCAGGTGGTGGGTATTATGGAGGGCATGTATTGCATGGAGCACTGGGTGTGGTGCAAAAACTATGAATTCTGTTATACTGAAAAGAAATTAAAAAACAAAAATGAAGAAAAAAAAACCTACTGAATCACAGAGAATGAAGAGCTTACTAGAAGCAGGTGTCATAAGCCCACACCGAAAAAGGGGTTTTTGTTCAAAGCCAATGAAGGAAATTCTGTAAGTCCCCTAACACAAGTCTATGAATAATAATATCTAATCTATTCTTATATTCTAGGCAACACACACAAAAACACTTTCATTGGTTAAGATGAAGAATAACTAGTATCACCAATAAAGGAGCATTAATTATCAGCCTTCAGTTATCCTTTCTCCACACTAAATTCCAGCTCCTCCCAAAATTTTCTTGTATAGATCAGGGAATAGAAATGATAAATTTTCAGAAGAACCCATAAGAATATTCTTGAACCCTCCTAATCTCACACATGATTTAATAACAAATAAGTACTTCAATAATAAAATTCAGGTCTCCAAGAGTAAGCATTATTTTAATTTGTATCATTCAACAAATATTTATTTAAGGAATGACTACTAAGTCCAAAGAATTATGCTGGATAATGTGAGGAATAAAAAAGCACAAGATAAATAATCTTGCCTCCAGGTTGTTTATGATCTGATAGGACAGATTTAGCATTCATTTGATCCATCCTACCAAAAATAGAAAGACAAGTAGGACTTGATTCTGATCACTTAGGTATTCACAGCCCAGACAAACATATATATTGGTGTGTACATAAATAACAATAATATATGACATAAAAGACACAAAAAGTAAATTTGCCCCATGGAGTTGGAGAAGAGGACAGATTAAGTAGATTTAAAATAGAAGGCAGTATTGCCATAAAAATAGGCCTTAAGATAAAGGTAGCAGTTAAAATTGCCCAGTGATGCAAAAGGCATTTCATGTGGAAAAAGACTCCTTGGTCATATTTTCAAGTCCTTTCTCTTCCCCCAGGGGGAGTACACACATGCCCCTTACTACAGATAGGTAAGGTGAGGATGGAAGGTATCTTCCTATTTGTCCCTTCACTCTCTACACCTTGGTCTACTTCCAAAGGGTGGTGATGAACCCTACGTCTGTGCATACTTGCTTCTCTCAAATAGTTGTACTGATGATTCCAATTTAAAGGGGAAAATCATCCTATTCATTTGATTTCTGTGAAGTTGTGATAACTTGTACCACATTGCCTATGTCCTTAATTTCCCTCCTCACACTTTTTAAAGCAACAAAGTTCATCTCTGGGTGGAAGCAGAGAGTTTATCCAGGTCTTCGAGTGTTTTGACCAGTGTTCTCAGTTGCGAGCATCAGAAACAGACTCTTCCCATGTAGGTGGCATTGAAAGGCTGGCAAGACTCATAGAGCCAGCGGAAGAGAAACCAAAGGAGTCACAGGATTAAGAAGCAGGAAGCATCATAATAATGTTATAGCAAGAATAGACTTGCCAGCCTTCTTCGTGACACAGGGCTCAGAATGAATCTTTACAATCCCTTTCTCAAGCAGACATGGTATGTTCAGGAAGTTTTAAAAGTGTAGTGGATGGCTGGTGTGCCAAATCATACTAATGGCCTCAATTCTTTACCTCTCACTCTTTTCCATTTAAACTTTCAGTTTTCCCATAAAGAAGCAAAGCATATTTTCCTATTTCTTGACTCTAAATTCATCTATGTGACTTGCTTTGGCCAATAAAATGAGGCAGAAGTAACGATATGCCAATTCTGAATTTAGGGCTCAAGAGCTCTTGCATGTTGTTCTCTTGAGTCTCTGTTGTCACTATAAGGAAAGTGTGCCTGGGGGCACCTGGGTGACTCAGTCAGTTGAGCATCTGACTCTTTATTTTGGCTCAAGTCATGATCTCATGGGTCCTGGGATCAAGCACCTTGTCAGGCTCTGTGCTCAGTCAGGAATCTGCTTGAGATTCTCTCCCTCTGCCTTTCCCCTCATTCATGTGCTCTCTCTCTCTCTCTCTCTTTCTCCCAAATAAATAAACCCTTAAAAAAAATGAATGCCTTGTCAAACCAATGGTAAAAACACACATGGAAGTGCCTGGTCCATATATTAGTTCTAGAGGGGAGACACATGAAATAAAGCTGCCCTACCTAAAGTCTCCAGCTGAGCCAATGACACATAAAAAAGCCAACTGACCCACAGACACATGTGCAAGCCCAGCCTAAATCAGCTGATTCCAGCCAATCCACAGAGGTGAGAGCTATAATAATATTGTCTTAAGCCAGTGGGTTTGGGGTTTTGTTTGCTACACAGCATTAAATGACTGATACATCTGATAAATGCCATTAGATGGCAAAGGAAAAGTATTAAACTAGTAAGGTCAAATCATGAAAAACCCTCTATTCTATGTTTTAGAGTTGGACCCTATCCTGTGGTTAGTAGGGATCCAACCAAATTTTAAATGAGAAAATAACATATTACTGGTGTTTAGTGAAGGGGTAAGAACTGGAATTTGTTCCAAGTGAAAATTGATGAGGGTTTAATTTAAGGTACAGTCAGTATAAATAAGGAGAAGGTTTAAAAATATATTCCTTATTGGGGTGCCAGAATGGCTCAGTCAGTGGAGCATGATAGCCATGGAACCTGCTTGGGATTCTCTCTCTTCCCCTGCCCCTGCTCATGTGTTTGCGCTCATGCTCTCTCTCGCTCTCTCCTAAAAAAAAAAAAAGAATATTCCTTAAGGCCATTATTACATATCAAAGTAAAGGAGTAATAAAAATAACCCTCAAGTTTTTGATATATAGGTAGTCACATCTTGAATCTAAATGGGATTCGGATATATTTGAGCATGTCTGGCAAAGTTTAATGGGATAGCTTCCCAAAATCTCATTTGCATAAATATGAAGAGTTACCTGGGGAATGAAGAAAAAAACCCAAGAAATGAGAGAGCCAGGCATGATGCATAGAACCCCATAACAAAGACTTGGTCTTCAGAGAGAGGTGACAATTCTGCCTCTCCAATTTGTCTTCTGGTCCAACCCAGTGGAACTCACGTCTGATGCATAGTAGTTATGTGATGGGGGGGGTTGGAAGGTACACCAGAAAATGGGGATGGATGCTATAAGTAAACAATAGAAGAATTAACTAACTTAACACATCCCACTACGGGATGAAGAAGAGTCCTCCTACCCAACCCAATCCTCTTGCCCTAATCAGGGCTGACTTATCCAGTAGACTCAGTGCTGGGGGGAGCAAGGCATGATATTTGAAGGACCTAAAAAGATGTTTTCACTTTAATTCTTTTAAAATCAGAACAAAAAATAAATGTAATAGTGGTGAACATGTGATAATGAACTCAGCCTTTAATGTATAGCGTAAGTATCTAAGTATAAGTATCCAAAGGCCAAAGTACATAGGGCATACAAAAGTCATAATGCAGCTCTGGTGCCACAACAATGTAACTCTGGAACCCTGAGAGCCCTGAACTATGGTGGAGATTACCAGGATGGGGGTTTGATAATTGTCCTTCCCCCCACATATCCTCACAGGAGACATGAGTAGTAAATCACAAGGCAAGAGGTGGAGAGGGAATTTAGCAGAATGAAAACTAAGGAGTTGGGGTATCTTTTCTTAATTCCTCTCCCCATCTGTCCTAAGGGAGACTCTGCCCCCACAACAAGGCATCCCATTAATAGTTATGACAAGAAAGCCACCATCTGAGAGAACCAAGAAATCAAGTAGCTTGAAGGCACTCCACCTGCACTGCTTGAGAAAAGGGCTGTGTGGTGATAGGCACTAGAGAACTAAGACTATCAGAAATACTCTTTAAATTAGTGGTTTTCAACTTTTTAAAAGCAGAATTCTTTTGTCAATTTGTTTGACAAACTCAATACTTGGAGTTTCAGCCTATGAAGTAGATCATCAGGAAATGTTGCAGTAGGGTAAGTGCTGATGGGAGGACCAGCGTCCTGCCCACTCAGTCCTTCACCCCTCTCCATAGGACCTCAGGATTCTCTGGAACTCCAGAAATCGTTGCTTGTACTAAGTTAATAATATAGACGGGCTCATCTAAGAACAAATTTACAGCTGGAACTCATTTCATGTATAAATTGCTTTGTAATCATATGCTCATTTAGCTCCCAAAGAGTCAACTAGTTACATGGGGAAAATGGGAAGAAAAAAAATAATCTATTTAAACCAAGGTTCTGGGGGAGGGGGCCAAGATGGTGGAGGAGTAGCAGACTGAAATGACATCAGGTCCCAGGAGTTCAACTAGATAGTTATCAAACCATTCTGAACACCTACAAACTCAACAGGAGATAGAAGAGGAGAAGAGCAGCAATTCTAGGAACAGAAATTCAACCACTTTCTGAAAGGTAGGGCATGCGGAGAAGTGAATCCGAAGCAACAGGAAGATAGACTACAGGGGGAGGGGCCAACTCTTGGAAAGCAGTGGAGCACAAAATCAGAACTTTTAGAAGTCTGCTCCACTGAGGGACAGTCACTCCAGAGGCTAAGTGGGGGTGGAGCCTCAGGGGGACAGCGTGGTCTCAGGTCCTGCAGCATCACAGAAAGATTGGGGGTTCTGAGTGTGTCAGAGTGCCCAGGTATTGGAGCGGGGAAGCCAACTACAGAGACAGAGCTGCAGAGTGAGCTTTCAGACCAGGGTTACATTAAACCATGATCCAAGGCACAGTTGGACCACTGCTTTTCGAGCAGGGACCCCACAAGTGGCAGATCCAGAGAGACCCCCTCCTTCCTCCTTCAGAAGGAATGGCACAGAAATGAGTGACAGAAATCCGCTGGGTTTGGAGACTCCAAATAAGTCTGTGTGCCAGAGATAGAAACACTCAATCACAGGCCGAGTGAGCACAGAGCACCGCCAGAGACCAGGGAGATGGGAGTGATTGGGGCTTTTCTCTGAGAGTGCACTGAGGAGTGGGGCCCCGAGTTCTCAGCTTCTCCAGGCCAGAGACTGGGAGGCTGCCATTTTCATACCCATCCTCCAGAGCTCTATAGAAAGTGGTCAGGGAACAAAAGCTCCTGAGAGCGAAACTGAGCAGATTAGTTATCCTGGCCCCTGGCAAGGATGGTGAAATTCTGACTCAGGCAAACACATTTCAAACACATTTCAGACTCACTGCAACAGGCCTCTCCCCCAGAAGATCAGCAAGAACATCCAGCCTAGACCAAGCTCACTGATCAAAGAGAACAGCGGAACTCCAGAGCTAGGTGAAAGCAGTGCAGAGTTCATAACTTTTTCCCCATGATCCTTTAGTCTTGCAAAGTTAACGTTTTTGTTATTTTATTTTTTTCCTTATTCTATTTTTTAAACTTTTCCTCTTCCCTCTTTTAATATTTTTAACTAGTTTATCTCAATAATACCTTTCTTAAAAAAAATCATTTTAAACCTTCATTGTTATAGTCATATTTTATCCCTTCATTGTATTTAACCTTCTTTTTTGTATACATACAGGGTTTTTATTTTTCTTTAAAATTTTGGGATACAATTTCTTCTAATAGATCAAAATATACCATAAATCTAGCACATGGCTTTGTTCTAGTCTCCAGCCTAAACACATTCTCCCCTCCTTTTTTCTTTTATTTTCATAACCAACTTATCAACTCCTTTTTAGATTTTTTTAAAAATTTCATATTTACAGTCATATTGCATCACTTCATCGTGTTCACCATTATTTTTGTATATATATAAGTTTTTCTTTCTTCATAATTTCGGGAGGTAGTTTCTTATCTGGATAAAATGACAGGGAGGGAAAAACTCACGACAAAAAAAAAAAGAACAAGAGGCAGTACCAACGGATAGGACCTAATCAATATGGACATTGGTAATATATCAGATCCAGAGTTCAGAATGATGATTCTCAAGGTGCTTGCTGGGCTTGAAAAAGGCATGGGAGATATTAGAGAAACCCTTTCTGGAGAAATAAAAGAATAATAATCTAACCAATTTGAAATCGAAAAAGCTACTAATGAGGTACAATAAAAAAATGGAGGCTCTTACTGCTAGGATAAATGAGGCAGAAGACAGAATTAGTGATATAGAAGACCAAATGATGGAGAATAAAGAAGCTGAGAATAAAGAAGCTGAGACACAAACAACTACTGGACCATGAGGGGAGAATTCAAGAGATAAGTGACACCAAAAGAAGAAACAATATTAGAATAACTGGGATTCCAGAAGAAGACGAAAGAGGCGGGTGCAGAAGGTATATTGGAGCAAATTATTGTAGAGAATTTCCTGATTATGGCAACGGGAACAAGCATCAAAATCCAGGACACAGGGAACCCCAAAATCAATAAAAATAGGTCCACATCCCACCATCTAATAGTAAAACTTACAAGTCTTAGTGACAAAGAGAAAATCCTGAAAGCAGCTCCCAACAAGAAGTCTGTAACATACAATGGTAGAAATATTAGATTGGCAGCAGACTTATCCACAGAGACCTGGGAGGCCAGAAAGAACTGGCATGATATATTCAGAGCATTAAATGAGAAAAACATGCAGCCAAGAATACTATATCCAGACTAGGCTATCATTGAAAATACAGGGAGAGATTAAAAGCTTATAGGACAAACAAAAATTAAAAGAATTTGCAAACACCAAACCAGCCCTACAGGAAATATTGAAAGGGGTCCTCTAAGCAAAGAGAAAACCTAAAAGTAGTAAACCAGAAAGGAACAGAGACAATACACAATGACAGTCACCTTACAGGCAATACAATGGCACTAAATTCATATCTTTCAATAGGTACCCTGAATGAAAATGGGCTAAATGCCCCAATCAAGAAACACAGGATATCAGAATGGATTAAAAAAAAAAAAAAAAAAAAAAAAAAAAAAAAAAAAAAAAAAAAAAAAAAAAAAAAAAAAAAAAAAAAAAAAAAGACCCTCTACAATCGCCAAACTATGGAAAGAGCCTAGGTGTCCATCAACAGATGAATGGATAAAGAAGATGTGGTACATATACACGATGGAATACTATGCAGCCATCAAAAGAAATGAAATCTTGCCATTCGCAACGACGTGGATGGAACTAGAGGGTATCATGCTTAGTGAAATAAGTCAATCAGAGAAAGACAACTATCATA